>JASAND010023143.1:0-104017 GCA_030248195.1 Trissonchulus latispiculum
CATCCTCGTGGTGTACGTAGTTTCTTGGTTTTTGAGTTGGAGAATGTTTAGGCTCTTCAAACAGTACACATTTTGCAATATATATTCTATATATATTTGACGCCATCATAGCTGAATAAAATAAAAATGTAAGCTTCAAAAAAAACGCTTCCAGAACAAGTTTTTCCATTTTAACCATTTTTCAACTTCACACGTTATGTAAAGTGTCGAATTAAAACGGTGATAATGTGGAAATTTTTATAATCTCTCTTCTAATGAAGTGTTCAAATTGTGTTGCAACATTTCTTTTTTACGCTGGGAAAAACGCTGCACAAATTGGGGTTGGAGCCAAGCTTAAATTGCGTTTTGATCGTGGCATTGAGTTTTCTCTTAGCTGTTTTGTAAACACTTAAAACGTTACAAAGCATTAGCTATTATCGCTTTTACACGCTTTTATCTGCTTGTTTTTGCAAGAATTTTAGGATGTTAAAATTTTTTAGTTCAGCTTTTATAACTGAAAGCGTATTAAAAACGTCGTATTTTGAAAGCGTCGTGATCTATTAAAGTTTGCGCTATTATTTGCAAGCTTTTAGTCTTCTTTTTGCCGCATCATTTTGCTGTGGTTTCCAAAGCTTACTCCTTGCGTAACTATATAGACTGTCAGTTTTGATGTAATAACTTTCAGAGTAATGTTCAAACGGATATTTTGTAACCGATTTTGGCATTAATGCTTCATTATTCAGGTAGCGATATTTCGTTCCAGCGGATACTATGTGTGTACACCCTGTTTTACTCACTGACTTGATCGATATTCGATATTTCACTTTAAATTTCACTCGTCAGTTAACGTACCTCAGCTTCAATTCCAGTCAATTTCATTCATCATCTGGGCTGGGTGGGGTCCTATTTTTTGACAATGTCAGTGCTAGGTTTCGTTTTATCCACGCCTTAATATATCTGTAGGTTCTATAACTTTAAGCTTATGGTTGTATGTTAACTGGCAAATTTCTGTCGAATAACACCTGGCTCGTAATTTCAGTGTTTTAGAATAGAAAGGCCGTGTTATCTAATACGAGTATGTATACACTGTGCCTGCCAGCTAAATCAGTTTTCTCACTGATTGTCTTAGTTAAAGCTGGAAAAATTGGCTCTGGCATGACAGCAGTTCAATAATTAAGACATTTCTCTCAGGCTCACAGACTTATTTCCTTTTCCTCTGTTCTTTGTATGGAACACCTGAACCAGCAGTAGCTCCGAAGCGTTTGTGTCATTTCAAGTCTTTCGAAACAACTTTTTTCTAAATCGATCTGGTGGGCGCAAATCACGAGGTGCCTCTCCTTTTCTGTGCTTTTCGCTGTTTTTCCACGATGTTGAACTATTTGTATAAACTAACTGAATCGTCTTACCTTTCGCTCAGATTATTCTTGATATTAGCTCCGTATCTATTCTGCAAGTTTTAGACTACAAGAATTTTCTACTGTTGGCTCCGGCTGAGCTAGACAAATGTTATTTTTTTAGTCCAATTGCTGATAAGGGAGTCTTTTTTCCTCCCAGCGGCAGCGGAGCCTGTTTCCATTTAGGCTGTAAAAACGTTAATGATGTTATCCTTCTTTTCACCTACCAATTTTTACCAATTAGGCAGTCTTACAGACTCCATATGAAGTTTTCATGGCGGGAGACAACTGCTTCCGCCCCTTTTCTCAGGCTTTCCTACAAAAGTTTTTCATGATGCCTGATTAGCAGAACTTCGCAGACTTTTCTCAGCTGAAGAATTTTTGAGATGTGCGTGCCGAGCTGTGTTAAATAGGCTACTTAGTGCGGGAAAAATGTTCCCTGTTAATATGCTTATGGTGCAGTTTTTTACGTATACATCATATTCTATTTTTCTGTGTTTACATTGCTTTTTTGCTCTCTGACACGCTAAGGCCTTATCACTCTTGTTCTGACTTCTGACATCGTTTTCCTTTTAGCCGTTTGGGTTGTTTTTTTATTTTGTAGACTTTTGAAATTGACTATTCTCTAGCCCAGACATCAGCTAATGTTGGTGGTTAGTTCCTGAAAGTGGGGGTATTACACATATGTATACTCTTCAGAAGTCTTCGTAAAATTTTAATTAGGCCTACTTAATACATATTAGTAGAAGCGGAAGGACATGTGGATTTTCAAGCACTTTTTTGTAGTTAATCTGACTAATATACGTATTTAAGGCTGCCTAAGAAGGTCTATAAAAGTGGATTTAAGGAAACCCAAAGAGCCTGTAAGCAAAATTATCTTGTCTAAGTTTATACTCAGACCTGTAACAAAGCTATAATGAATTATAACGCCTTTGAATTGAACATTTCGGGCCGCGGGGCGGGCCACTAGACTCGTCGGGCGGGCTGGAATTTCATTCGACAATATTTACGCTAGAAGGGAACCGAGAAGCTATTTCAAAGTCGGGAATTAAGGTTGATTTTGGTTCCGGGGCTGATTGCGATATTTATCAACCAACCAGATCTGACAAATACCTAACGGTTATTAGAAAACCTGCATTGATTTTGTTGGGTAGGTTATTACTGCGTGCTGGTTGATTTGGGTTGACCGCGTCCAGAAATTGCTAAATTTTTCTAACAATGTTCGGGTAGAGGTGCCATGTATAATGAAATTTTTGTCATAGAAAATTTTTACCACATTTTATTGTGTAATATCTGAGTGGTTTCTGTCTCCAGGCATCCTCGATATTATATCAAAGGCCATTGCTGATTAAGCAGCACAAATCGAAGGGTAAACTGAGTTAGTTAATCTGTCCTAATTGAGTGTAGAAATAAGCTAAGCTGAGAGGACGTTAATTCTGATTTTGACAACTGCTTCAATTGTCAAATAAGCGTTTCTGAAGATCTTGTGCTTAATATGGATTTTGAGGGTTTTGTATATAATTAGTTTGCTGTCTAATTTGAAGCTAAAAATAGTACACATACGGCTTTTCCTTTAGTATATACTCGTTTGCAGTAAAATTTACGAGATTCAGCAGCTTCTTGAATTTTTCGTCGAATTCTCTATGAAGCCAATAGGTTAAATCAATCACATAATATCGATATCGATTATACTATAACCACATCCACATGAAGGTAGCTTTTGGGATTTTATTCGACGAGTTCATAATTTTTCAGCGATTACGATCGCTTGTTTACTTTTGCTTGTGCTTATTGATTCCAGTGGAATTGTAGTAAGACCAAACCAAACTAACTATAAGCTTAAGTGTTATGCTAGGAGCAAATGGTTGGTTCATTTCTAAATCTAATAAGTTGGCCAGTGATCTTTCTTAGGACTGGAAGTACATGGAATCAGGGGTCGTGGTTAGTTAAAGTTTGAGACGAAGGATATAACTATTTATATATCCTTGGGACAATATGAGTAGGAAGTCTTCAGAGTTTGTCCTGCTAATGTCCACCAGTCTGAGTTTCTGGTTGGTGTTAGGTTAAAGTCAAAGCTCGGTGTTTGGGCCACTTATTTTCTGGTCTTTCATAACTGATTGACCGTTCCTTGAAACTTTATTACATGTCAAACGGGTGAAATTGTGCATACGTATGAAATCCGTTAACTTTAACTGACTCATACATTGTACTTCTAGCTTTAATCATTCTCTCTCTATTCCTTGGTGGCATGAACTTTATATTCACGTATCGTTTCTCACACATTTTTCTCGCGTTTCTCAAATTATAATTATCATATTCTTCATTTTTCCTAGAAAGCAAGTTTAGAGTTTTCCTAACTTCAGTTTTGACAATTTTTACGGTTGACAGAACTCTAATAGAAATTTAAAGAAGAATCTCTCTGTACAAGGTGAAGTTGTAGGATGAGAATATCACTTTTCATCTTTAATAATAATTTCTGGACGTTTTTGTCGAAATCGAAAAATTTCATTATTAAAATTGAAGTGGAGTTCGGTTCATTGTAACCAACCATTTTTCAAACCATTTTTACATTTCTTGTTTACTTATTCCATTTTTTCCTTTTCCAGTTTTCAGTGTGATGTTTGCTCTGCTCTTCCATAGAGAGGAGGGCTTCCCCCCACTCTTTATTATTTGATCATTAGAGATTTTCCAGTATACTCTTTCTCAGTCTGTGATTCAGTTGTGACTGAATACCAAGACAGCCTGATTGGGAAGGCTGTTTGGCGTTCATTCTTTCCAACCCCCTCTCTTATACTCCCACCACCAGTATTACAAAATAGAAATAATTTCATAATTTAACATTTATTAATTTTTCCCTCTCACAGTTTGACTCTATCTTCAGTGTTTCTAAAATTATTTTCAAATTTCCTAAGTGGTTTCTGACCGCTTTAATTTTCAATTTCTTTCTAAAATGTGAACTGATGGGGCTTGCTGCTACTTTTAACCGGACCCTTACTTTTAATTTTTTCCCTGCTGCCTTAGTGGTCACCTAATTTTTAAATGCATCAAGTTAAAATTATGTCATAAATCACAAGTTTTAAACTTTTGTTCATGCTTGGTCTGCTGATAAAATTTTGATTACACCTTTGCAGAAGCCACTTCCCAGGAAAAATGGTTTTAAAATTCGGCAAACACTGAATAATAGTTTAGAAAATATTTTCTGACTGCTGTGAAAGTAAAGGTGTGGTGTGAAGCAATGTTTAAAATTGCAAGGTCTTTAAGTTTTGCATTTTCCCTGCGCTTTTCCATTGTAATTTTTTTTGATGGAATGTCTTATTATTACCACATTTTCCTGCTTGGTTTCTGTCTGAACCAAATGTCCAGTCAAGTTTTCAGAAACTGTTTGTTATCGCATTGAAATCCTTCAACTCTCAAAGACAGTTTCCTTTTGAAATTTTGAAATTGACAGCTGAAATGCTGGAAAAATTTGTAAACGTTGCGCCTCAATAGAAACCATTATAAAGTTAAATAAAAACGTGAAAACATTTTGTGTACGTTTATGTTTAACGTCATTGTTGTCTTTATAGCAGTCCCCAGCATTTTGACAAACTTCAAAGGAAACGAAAGGATGACAATTTACGCGCAATTAGCACTTGTTTGTCATTGTACTTAGAGGAAAAACTTTTTGTTATACACACTTGAACTTAATATTTGACTGTTGATACTTTGTACTTTGTAGTACGTAGTTGGTCGCGTCCTGTCGCAGGATTCTAACCGGACTTTCTTCTTTTCCTTGGTGTCCAAAAACTATGACAATCAGCTGACTTAGAGCTACAGCTAATTCGATCTTGACACAATTAGGAATCTTTTATGGCTTTTGCTGAGTACATTTTGTCCGCTCTAGGTCAACGCAGTTTTGGCCTTAAAATGTCGGTTACCACACTTTTTAACGTCTTATACTTTAATTAGATTTTGCCGCATTCTTTGGCAATTTAGCCTTGTGCAGTCTTGACAATTTTGGAGATCCTTGTGTTACACTTGAGTTGATACTTAATTTCTTCATTTCTCTGTCATCTTCATGAAAATTGGTTTGACTTTACTGATAAGATTGTTGCAAAATCAAAAGACCCGATGCATACGTAACCAAGTCTCCATTGACTTATCATATCTAAGGATCACCCAAATCACTGTGCGTGTATAACTACACTGTCCATGGAAATCCATTAGAAAACAAATATTAAGTAGAACCTACACACATAAAACGTTCTTTCTGCTAATTGCTTCTTTTGGACAACTGAGTTTTGTTTCTCTGGAAATTGCGTCGGCGAAATCTTGTTTTTCCATTTTCCATTCCGATAAGAATTTGAATCTGTCCTGACAGTCCTCTAATTTCATGTTTCTGGCGACACGCAAATTGACCAGTTAATCAACCACCGTCACAAAAACGCCATTTAAAAACTGGAATTTAATTCGGTCCTCTCTTTCTTCGTAGTTCGGTGCTTATATATGACTGTATATGTTTGATGCTGTATTCCTGTAGTATTTTAAGACCACCAACTCTTAAATGAATCTGAGAGGTCGTGTTTTCTATACTTACTTTACAATTTCACAAATTCTGTAACGATGGTCTTATTGGCTACAATTGAAGAGGTGAGTTTCGTGTCAGTCAAAATCGTCCTGATCATTTATTGGGGTCATGGTTTATTAGCTCAATAGCGAAGTCTCCGTTTGGCTCCCGGCACGGACTGATATTATTGCCTATTTGCGTTTTTTGGCTTGGGCACTTTTAACTGGGGATGGCTTATATGGACAAGGAGAGAGCTGTCTTTCTAATCTAGTCCCTTCTAAACCCTACGTTTTACTTCAGGATGGGGCTGGCGTATACAGTTAGTAAGAATCTAGCATAGGATACACCAGAAGAGATGAAATCGGGGTTGATTTTAGGCACTTGTGGGGAGAGGGAGTTAAATGCAGTATAAATCTGTTTCCCACATATGCTGCTATAATTAAGCTAAAAAGTGCTCAAACTTAAATTTTAGCATGAAGATTTTTGACCAAAAATCCTAAAACTTTAGCAATTTCTAGGCACCCTAGGGTGAGTGGGGGGACCCAAAAAGTGGGGGAGAGGCCGAGTGGGGGAGGTGCTCCATTGGGAGGACCCAAAAAGTGGGGGTGGCGCTCCCTCCCCTAAAATCAACCCAGAAAACCAAGACACTATATCTTGACCCGGTGACCCGGTCGACCTGACCACGCCCAGCCCAGACCTAGAGGTTACCCCCCCCCCCCAGAATCCGGTTTCTTTCTGGAATTTTGGGCAAAAAATCGGAAAACTCCTTGTTTTCGGCTTACTTTCGGCCTCCGGCTCTGCCCCTCTTCCAAACTTCGGACTTTTGCACAAGTCTGCTTCTTTATATGTCAGAATTGATTTGAAAAAAGAAAATATTATATGCGGTTGGTAAGACGTGAGAGCTATTTGGTGTTTCACCACACTTTTGACACCTGAAGCGGAAGATAATCTTTTTTCTAAAAATAATATGTTTGAAATTCTGAAAGTCTGAAATCAAGACTGAACACATTATTGTAGAAATTTGCACTGAATGATGACTTCAAACGAATTAACTTAAAAAATCTTTTGTACAAAATATTCCGCAAAGTTTACCCTGTTAGCTGATCAAGATCAGTGCTTAAATGTGCTGCAGAAATATGTGTTAGTGCCGCGAATATCTTATTTATTAGAAGAAGTCGAGAGTTTTGCTCAGCGATGATCCCATTCAAATTACTTTTATGACTGCAGTTCATGCAACAGATTGATAAAGTGAAATCAACCACAGATTTAGCTTGTAGAATGAATATTGAGTCATACCGATAAAAACACTTAAGTTAGCTTTAGCTGCATAAACTTTTAAAACTAAAAATACCTGGTCGATACCGGGTCCTAGTCTTTGACCCGGTGACCCGGTCCACCAAATGACTTGAACTGGCCCTGTGACCCGCTTTCATCGCTGATTCCACTTCGACGTTAACCGTCATAAACCCCTGTTCCTAGCCAAAATTGGAACACGAACATCATTTTGAAAATCACTGTTTTGCCAAACCTAAAATCACCTAGAGCTTAACATCATTGCCTATCCTTCTTTATCCGTTTATTAACTTATATTGTCAGTGTTCGTTTTACATAGTAACATTGCTTAATGTTTATTTTATTGTTTGTGTGTTTGTTTCAGCTGAATCTACCGGAGCGTCTGATGCGGCAGTCCCGTTGTCAGGACGCGGAGACGGAAGGCGTGGATTGCTTCGATCGATCCAGCATTCGTCGCTGTCTGAGTCAACCTCTCCACATCAATCAGGGAACCAGTATCGGTCTTTCGCCAGTCAGTTTGCCACAACAGTCCGTGTGCCATGATAAAGTTACCATACCCATTGATGACGGTATATTTATATATTTTATTTTAATTATTTTGTTTATCAAAATTTGTTTTAATTTTGCACCGGCTAGTGATTAGCACCGGATATTTTTTGCTATCCCTATATCCGACTATTTGCGTTTGTGCCCATTAAGCCCGGTTCATGCTCGTTGTCATTTAGTGCTTTGTGCTTCAGGCAGTGCTTTGTGCTTTTGGTCCTTGTCCTCCGTCCTTTAGTGCTTTGTCCTTTAGCTCATGCCAAAGCACAAAGGACGATATGCATATACGATCACGTGTCAAGTCAATTTATTCACTTGTATTATACGCAAAATAGGTATTTTATTCAGCAGAAAAGCTAAAGCATTCTAATTATGTTTAATAATAAAATAATTAATATACAGTTTAATCAATACCTTCATAACAAAAATATTGTTTCTAGCTAGTAAAGTATTTTTGCGTGTAACACACTTAAAGCAGCTAAATTAGCTAAAACAACGTGTGGGAGCTACCTTTCAGCAAACAGGTAAAATCCTGCTTTATTTTATAGCCCGAGCACTACTAAAGCACTAAGGAAAAGTTGAACATTGTTGAACAACTCAAAGCACCTCCAAAAGCACAAAAGCACGAAGCACAAAGCACAAAGTGCTACAGATGACCATGAATCGGAAAAGCACAAAATACAAAGCACTGTGCTTTAGACGTCTCTTAAGGGTGAGCATGAACCGGAAAAAGACAAAGCACAAAGCACTAAAGCACAAAGCACAGAGCACAAAGCACTGCGAGCATGAACCGGGCTTTACTAGTATCAAGAGTTGGCTAACTTGGAATGTTTATAATTCGAACAGATTGGATGAGGTTACAGTGAGTGACAGCCTCTGCTAGCTATAGCGTGAGCAGAATCAAAATTATTCCTTCCCCAGATTTTCCCAAAAAGAAAGTTTTTGCACCTGAGTGTAGCGAATTCGAGTTTGCACATTGAAAAACGTTATGGTATACTTTGCTTTTAAGTTTTATATACTCAAAATTTTCTCCTCTTCTCTGAAACTTTCTGGCTGATGCTTTGAGGACTGCCAAAGTTCGCTGCTGTAATTTTATAAATGTAGATTTATTTCCATCAGCTTTTTTTGTCTGTAGGAATCTTCATTGACGACGAAGGTGAGGGCTCCGATTGTGAAAACGATCTGCAGCAACCCAGTCTGGTCCAGCTCACTTCCAATAATCCTCAGCGGAATAGTCGCAGTTCTACTTATTCCACGACGAGCAGTATGACCACTGCGTCCAGTTATGGCTCAGAAACACGAGAGGTCAGTTTTCTGAAGGAGGAGGGGGTCGGTTTTGTCCACCGCCAAAACCTGTTCTTCTTTCGAAAATGCGGAAAAGTTAGGTTTTTGTAGGCTCACAAGAAAATGAATGACGAGCACATTATCATCTTGTCAGTTGCCAACTTCACCTACCTAGTGCCGTTGTTGTTTGTTTATTGAATTAATTTTGGTCACGCTTTAAGCTGATCTAGAGCAAATCCGTGTTGAATAGATAATATGGGATGGGTGAGTTAAATTGTCTAAAACCAGCTCTTCTATTGTTTCCTTACAGAATGGTGCTGAGTGTAGTCATCCTTATTTGGCGGCCGCTTTATGGGATCACGTGACCCTCCAGCCAGAAGATCTCCCGTTTCAGCAGGGCGATGTAATTGAACTGATCGAATGGTCCCCTCGTACTGAGCTCTGGTATGGCTGTAGAAATTCCCAGTATGGGTGGTTTCCGGCCTCCTATGTCAAGGTATTACTTACCTTACTGTAGGGTTTATGTAAGAAAAGTTGACGGCTTCTTCAGTTAAGACAATATTAAATGTATAATTTCAGGGTATGTTTTAAGGATTTTTTGCAAGGAGCCTGGACCGGAGGGGAAAACAGATTTTGGGGACATGTTTTGGTTTCAAGAACCAAAAATTAGCATTTTGGCGCATTTTGTATGGAAAAACGTAAAAAGAAACTAAAACGTTCTATTAGCTAAAACAGATATTTGTGGGAAAGTCGTTTACGAAGCCAGAAAAAGTCCTAGTTTTGGTAGAAATTTGGGCACTTAAAAATCCAAGGGGAAGCACAAGTCATGAAAATAAGAATACCATGCATTTAGTTTCCATATATAAGGCCTCAAGTTTGCAGTTGCACACACCAGAGCATTTTTTGTTTGTTTATGTCAACTTTCCTGGAGGATAATTTCTTTAAATTACTGCTAAATTGATTTTTATGAACGCTATAGTGTTGAAGTACCACTGCTTTTAAGTTCAGAAATAATATGAAACCAAACTAAACGGGATCCTATATGTTTTTCACTACTATTTTTTGTAAGTAGAAACTGGAGCGCAGCCTTCGACAGTTATAATAGAAACATTTGTTTTGACAGATCACTAATTTACAACTGTACTGTGAATAGTGTAAAGTAAACTGTAATGCATCTCCCAGGAAGATTTTTAAAATATTTTTGCGCGTTTTGCACTGCTTCGCCGGGCAAACTCTTCATTGTGAGCTCCATGTGAAGTCCTTAATTTATTTTGAAAAGGCTAAATTTCATTTTCATTTCATTTCACTTTTACGTGCATAAGTTGTCCTTCTGCCTTCCTGTCTGTCTGGATTTCAATACAGTTTGGCCTTAAATTTATCTGCCTTGTAAATGTTGATATTTATTTGCAATGGGAATGTGAATGTACGAAGTTTCTATTGTTTTTATGTAATTAATTATTGTGGTGCAAACCTCCTAATTTTATTGATTTTTTGCAAATACGAATGATATCAAGAATAGCTCTTGAAAGAAAACTTGTCCACAGCTTATTACTGGCAACTGAAGTATATATTATTAGATATTAGGCTGCTGCTGATGCAAGCAATTATTTTGTTTAGCGAAATTTACCAAAAACCGCAGTTTTTCACAGTTTTGCAAATTCTTTGCATCAGAATGCTACAATAAAATGGATTACAGCAGCAAATACAGCCAGCATATTAACGATATGAAGCTCCGCCTCTAGTGTAACTCCAATCGCCGACAATAAGCTGTTCAAGTTGGCCACTTAGTAGGTATTTCCTTGATATGACCCCAACATTCTGTGAATTTAGTCAATTTTTGTTTTAGCTCCTAATCGACCAAGATTCGCCGCCCGTTCTCCCCCAGTGCAGCTCTTCCTGCGCTTCCTGGTCTGATGATACCAAATGGAAGACGACGAGAACCAATGTCATCAGAGAGATCATTGTCACAGAAAGAGACTATGTCAAACTTTTGGAGGATCTTGTTGAGGTAACGACCATTTAATGCTGTTTCTTTAGTTAGGCTTAATTTACATAATAATATATTACAATGAATAATAATTTAATTATAATAATATATATTAATAATATTACATATTATTTACAATAAATAATATGTAATATTATTAATATATAATAATAATAATTTACAAAGTGTAAGGGCACTTATTGTAGGTATGTATTTATTTTATTTTGTCTTTTAGGGCTTTTTGTGTCAAGCTCGTCGCAGACCGGACATGTTCACTGCCGATCAACTTCATACAATTTTTGCTAACTTGGAGGAGATCTTTGCGCTCCATCGACGGTTCTTGGCTGACATAGAAAAGTCTGTGGCAGACTGGAATAATCTATATGAGTGCCAAATTGCTCCAAGTTTTCTGCGATATGTAAGCGTGTCATCTGTTTTTAACCTATTAGATTTTATTTTGCAAAATAAATGCTTTCCTTTCCGTGGGATTGCTGGAACTTATGAAAGATTAAGTCTCGGTTATTCCTTGCTAATATGCATAAGCATATAAATGTAGATAGAATGAGCTTTATCATATATACTCAGTCACTATACATTATATGTTTATATAATTATTTGTAACAAATTTTTGCGTTTTCTGTTTCAGCAAGACAATTTCCGCATCTATTCCATCTACTGTAATAATCATCCGCTATCCTCCTATGAACTGACCAGACTTTACTCGATTCCAAAATATCGTCACTTCTTCGAGGTGAGTTTCTGGTTTGCCAGAGTTACACAACATAGAACAGTGCCCCACCAGATTATTCTTATCATTTACGGATAGTACCTCCCTGATTCAGCCTGACAGCTGAGAAGCGAAGCTCCTTTACCCTTTTGTCGTCAAAATTGTGCAACGTATTTATTTACATATGCTGTTTATTCCTTGCTTTGCTGCTTAGTTATTTCTTAATTGTTGTCGACATACATTCTGGTTGTTCTGCATTGTTGTCATACGCTGCTCTATTCTTGTAGGCTTGTCGTCTGCTTCGAGATATGATGGAATTGAGTCTGGACGGATTCCTTTTGTCCCCGATTCAGCGGATCTGTAAATATCCTCTTCAGCTGAGCGAACTGATCAAATGGACGCCGACCTCTCATCCGGATCATTCCGCCTGTGTGGCTGCCTTGCACGGGATGAAGTCTGTGGCCACGCAGATCAATGATCGAAAAAGACGCATTGAAAGTCTTCAGAAATTGGTCTGCTGGCAGCAGTCAATCATTCATTGGCAGGTTGGTAATCGCCAACTAAATAGAAAATCACTTTCACTGATTGGCTCTTCGCAGGCGGATTGATAAGCAGATATGCAGAAGTTACCGGCAGAATACATCTCTTCCAGAAATCTATCAAAATTTTCGTTTCTCACAGTTCCTAATTTTATTTCATTTTTCATACTGAAGATTTTTCTAAAATTAGTTGATAATTATTTCAAAATGTGCTATTTTTCTTATTTCAGGGCTCAGGGATTCTGGAAACGTCGAGCACATTCGTTCATTCAGGCGACGTGTCCTGTCGCTCTCTCAATGTCAGCTCAGGATGGGTCAAAGACATTCGTCTCGTCTTATTTGATCATCTGCTCATATTTTGCAAAAGGGTAACGAATTATTTGGTTGTCAGTGAAGTCGTAATGACAACTTTTGATCAAGATACAGTTTCGCTCATTTTATTGACCTAGTTTTTAAGCGAGCATGCATTAAAAAGTTTTTCCTGTCGTCTTACAGTGAAGATTTCGAAACATTCAGTTACAGATGTTTGCTTTCAATAGTAAGTGTTGCGAAACTAACTTATAGTGCGAATTTTTGCGCGATTACAAGTTGTACAACTGTTAGACAAAATCCTTTTCATCCAAATGGTTTAATTTTGATTGACATTGAGTTTCGTAGTCCCATTGAGTTCCATTGTTTATGAGTCTACGTATTAATTAGTGTGACCAAGTGTGATGCAATGTGTTAGTTTTGTTTCAGGATTTGCTGCGGAAGTCTTGCCTTGTTTTCAAGGTGCGAGTTCCTACTGATCAAATTATTGTGTCTTCAGTTCAGGATGGAAAAGGTATGCAAACACTGCGTAGTCCTCACTAGTGCTAGTGCTTGACGCTCCGGTAATTGCTGTTTCAGTAGTCTGGATAATTTTAAAAAGCTGGTACTTTCTCGTCTCCATAAACGTTAACTACAATCTTATTGGTCTTATAGTCGGCTTCAATTTCACATTAATGCAGTAGCGTTTAAACAATGTTGAACTAGATTTCGGATATACAATTTTCTTCATGTCCGCACAAAATAGTTGATTGTTTTTGCTGTTTCAGATCCTGAATTTGGGGTGCTCGTGAAGCATGGTTTCAAGATTCGAGGACTGACTGAGGATCAGTGCTATCTCGTTGTCACGAAGACGAGGAAACAGAAACAGCACTGGCTGGACGCTTTTCAACTTGAAAAGCATAAATGTCTCCAGAGCGAAGGTAAAGTTTTGTCAACTTTGTATGTATCTTGTTATCAGCAATTTGTAACTTGTGGAAATCTTAAAATATCGCCAAGAGCATTTAATTGTAAGAGTGCGACAGCTGACAAGCCGTCTGTTTCTGTTATAGCGCTGTGTCATCCCCTACCCGCCGTTGCGTAACCTGAGTACCCACATGAGTACATCATTTTTCGACTCTCATGTTTTTTGTTTCAGCAGCTCTTCCTTCTGAAGAAGAAAAACGTATTGCTCTTGCGGTGCTAAAATTTCAGTCAAGAAAGAATTCAAGTAGGTTAAGAAGATCTTTGAAAAGTTGAAAGTTGGTTAAAGCATGTGTTTAAATTGATTCCTAAGAGTAATTGCTCCTTGTACAAGTTTTGCCAGTGCAAATGTTTCTGTATTAATATTTTGTTTTGCATTTTTAGCTGAAAATGCCGCTGTTCCTGATCTTCTCAAGGGAACTGTCAGACCCAGAAATTCTAGGCCACACTCACTTACTCGTAAAAAATCTTGGGGAATATTTACCACTGCCAAATGCAAGGATTGATCTCTGCTAAATCTATATTAATTAGCCCTTTTCGAACATTTTTGTAATTTGCTACTGCTTTTATTTTGCAACACTAGGCGCATTTTGATTATAATTTTATTTTTCATTCAGTCATTATTGTTGATTTTTCTACTGGGGCCAATCAGTTCAGTTTGTTTCGCTCATAAATGATAGTGATAGTAAAGTGGTAATATTAATTGTGCATAATAAATAGAGAAATCTTATAAATAAATCCCTCATAGGAAAAGTTAGCTACTTTTGTTGGAGTTATCCTGTGTTAGACGTTCGGCCAAATTCAATAGTACCTTTATAAGTTTACCATATGCATATCACCCCACCCCAAGACTAGCTTTAAAGATTCTGATCGTGCACTTCTTGCCCTTTAGTTTATTATGCACTCTTATGATGGTAGAATAATGTAAATATATAACGATGATTAAAGAATTTATGCAGCATTTTGTAATTGATTGGAGATAAATGTCCAATTTTCTGGCGAAGATGCTAAAATAACTTGAAAAATTATTTCTTATTTTTGCCATTGGAAATTGCGCGGCGCAGTACACAGATTAAAATACATGGGTTAGTTTCTTGGATTCTATATAGACTTCCGGTTGCACCAAATCTGACTAAAATATAATTAGTCTAATTTGTAAGTAAAATCTAATTAAGGCCATTTTCTGTTGTACCAACTGGAAAGTTAGTTAGATTTAGTTAGAGGTACAATTAACATTTAACTAACTTTTGACTAACATCTAATTAAAATCTAACAACTAAAGTCACCATGTGTATGTGAGATCAGCCTGTGCTTGATTTGCTGGAGTTTATCTGAAAAAATTCTTACTGGTTTACAGCTAATCAGATTTTAAAATCTAACTATCTTGGTGCAACGAAGAATCTGATTAATAAAATTAAGACCATTAGAAATTAATCATATATAATTTGGTGCAACTGGCTGAGAGTTTCGAATCTTTGAGAAACGGTTTTTGTGTGTAAAAAATAAAACCAAATTCTCTTGACTGCTGCTGCTTATCTTTTACAATGTTGTGTTGTCTTTTTGTAAATCAGTTGTTACATATATATTAATATATAAATATGTAAGCTTATGACTTGCTATTTCTTTTGGTTAGGCTGGATCTGGTTTATTCTGTGACCGTTTTCAAATTGAAACAATAAAGACCTGTCGTGTGTATGTAGCCATGTAGGTATGTATATTTTTATTAGATAAACATTCTCAGGCTAATATATATTTTAGGTCATGCAATTGTATGCAGTTTCTACCAAGAATAGCTTTGATTTATCATTTCTTGAAATTATTTGTGAACTCAATGTTCTGCAGCTGCTCTCTGAATTCCACTTGCGGACAAAACGAAAGTACAAGGAGATCACGCGCAGACAACGTAAAAGCAGAAATTAAGGGAGGTGACTAAAACCAGGATCGGGATCAGGATCCATTTCAGGATCAGGATCGGGTGACTAAAAACAGGATCCATTTCAGGATCGGCTAAAAACTTCAGGATCGCGTTAGTAGTGGATCCTGATTTCAGGATCGGGTGTCTAAAAACAGAATCCATTTCAGGATCGGCTTATAAGTTCAGGATTCGACTTGAGGACGGATCCTGAATTCAGGATCGGGTGTCTAAAAACAGGATCCATTTCAGGATCGGCTTGTAACTTCAGGATCAGCTTCAGGATCGGCATAGAACTTCAGGATCCGACACAGGGGTGGATCCTGAGTTCAGGATCGGGTGTCTAAAAACAGGATCCATTTCAGGATCGGCTTGTAACTTCAGGATCGGCATAGAACTTCAGGATCCGACACAGGGGTGGATCCTGAGTTCCGGATCGGGTGTCTAAAAACAGGATCCATTTCAGGATCGGCTTGTAACTTCAGGATCAGCTTCAGGATCGGCATAGAACTTCAGGATCGGCATAGAACTTCAGGATCCGACACAGGGGTGGATCCTGAGTAGAGTTGGGACCGGTTCCACTAGAACCGGTTGGAACCGGAACCGGAACCGAACCGGAAGGAATTTTAGAACCGGAACCGGAACCGGTAGGATTTGGAACCGGCCGGTTCCACTCTTAAAAGTGGACTTGAACTAATTTTTTGCAGGAGTTTAAATTTTGCAAAAGCTGGAATTTGTGGTTGCCATTCAGTGTTGCCATTCATATTATCTTTTTCAAACTAGTGACTGAAATTGAAACTAAAGATCTAGTTTGAACTGAAACTAAACAAATTTAGACCTGAAGGCGAAATATGTAGGATGAGACTGATAATAATAATTAAGAATTTCAAACTAAACGTGAAATGAAGGTACAATTATTGGCACTGAAACTGAAGCTGAAAGTCCATAGAATAAATTTAGAGCCTAAACTGGAAACGACATAGCTTCAGCTTCCACTGAAGGTGACACAAATTCCCCGCTTCCCCTTTTCAGGTGATCGAGGCACGTTTCAGCTTTCGCTGAAGCCGAGGCATAGAATTAAGAGAAATTTCAAATATTTCTTTGACTCAACATTAGTGACATTATCCCGTCTGAGTTAAGACAAAAATTAAATGTTAAACATACTTGAAAAATTAGGAACATGTATTGCAAGGGAAAAATTCTACTTCCTTTATTCTGGAATTTCGTAATTTTTTGTTTTCATGCTTCTGCTTTTTCAAATTTTGTTACGTAATTTTGTGTGTATTACAAAATGCAGTTGTGAAAATGTCTCTAAATTAATTTTAACGAATTTTTGATATTTTCTGTTCTAAAATTCCAATTGTAATTGACAGCGCCGAATGAAAACTTTAACCAGCTTACATATCTGAATATTAACCTCATAGAAAAGATGAGAGTCCGATGGGATGTAGTCGGAAATTGAGTATATCTTCTCAAAAAATTGGTAAATGCAAGGTAGTGTTGTCAGCACGCAAGATTGAAGCAATATTTTTTAAAAAAAGTAGTAAATTTTACAGGATTAGAAAACTTCGAAGGTTGAGTACTTATTTTCTCATTTTTAAGCTATCGGCATCTGAGAACAAAGTCAATCAAAGTTCAAGTAATGAACAGCCTGTAGAAGTAATCTGTTAGCTATTTTGTTTAATCAAGCGACTAGGAGAATGTCTTTCACACATTCTCCCCATTGTGCGATGTTTATGTCTAAAAAGTAATAAGCCAACAGCAAACAAAAACCAGAGTTCAGACAGAAACTCACAGACGATTCCAAAATCTTAAAGCTGTAACACATGAAAAACTAAAATAAAATCAACTTTAAAATTCTGTCAGACACAGTTTAGTTTTATTGCCAAATTTGACTTTCTGAATTGATTGCGTTTGAAGATCAATTTTACTCTACTCATAGCTAATAAAATCTTGTTTTCCGCAAGTGATATGGATTTATGCTGGACTGCATACAACTTTAACAACTTTATAAGAACCTAAAGACACATTTTTATCAAATTTGTTCTAGATTTCAGAATATATGTATTAAATAAACTTATCTTTAAGCAGCTGCTTCTCAACGCGCTGGAACGGATCATCGTACGTTTCTTCGTTAAGTATAACTTTAATATATATGTTCTTCTTTCCAATTTGGCTTTCAGCTTTTAAATATTTTAAATGCATCTAAATTTTTTGGAAACTATTTGCTTCTTTAGAGACACTGTACTATTTTTAAAGAAATAAAAATTTAAGCTCCAGTATATCTCAAATCTCAGCCCGTTTTACTGAAACGTTGTGCAGTTTACAAGATTCTGTTCAGAAGGCGCTGTCTGCATGTGGATGCACAGTAGAATCTCACCGTTAATTATCGAAACAATTTGCTCGACCATACTAAAGTTTTAATTTTTTACAAGTTTTAATGTATGTTGTGCATATAGTAACAGCATTTGTAGTGGAGCAAACTCAAAGTAAGGCAAAAAGTTTAAAATTCAAAGTAAACAAAAAAGTTTAACCCAGTTGGTTATTATCGCATTACCTATTCCAATTGTTTTGCAATATTGCTTTATAATTTTGATTATATAACCCTTGCTGGGAACCTGCATCCAATATTAAATAATGTTAAAATGTAACTACGAATTTTGTACTTAGAACCGGGAACCGGAAGCTAGAACCGGAACCGGAACCGGAACCGGAACCGGAACCGGTACTCTAGAACCGGAACCGGAACCGGTTTTTAAAATTCGAACCGGTCCCAACTCTAATCCTGAGTTCAGGATCGGGTGTCTAAAAACAGGATCCATTTCAGGATCGGCTTGTAACTTCAGGATCATAAATCCTTCACATCCTGGAAAGGTAAACTTCCTTCTAGTTTTGTCACCCCCCATCCCCGTCGATCCTGAAATGGATCCTGTTTTTAGACACCCGATCCTGAACTCAGGATCCGCCCTCAAGTCGAATCCTGAACTTATAAGCCGATCCTGTAGCTGATCCTGAAGTTACAAGCCGATCCTGAAATGGGATCTTTTCAGGATAACCCACCCCAGGCCCAGATTCCGCAAAAGTTGACCAAATGAGCTGAAATTTGCTATGGGTATGTTTTCGACCACGCTGAGTTCAAATATCGCAAAATTTTTTGATTTCGCGAAATTAGATTTTTTCGATTCGTAAGGGGGGACCAAGGGGAACCGAAAAATTTTTTGTCTTCGATTTTGCTGAAAAGTTGTGTACAGGGGTTTTCGGGGTCGTAGAACATGAATTTTAAGTCCGTTTTTCGATTCAGCTTTTCGTTAGCTCAGAATAAGCTAAACTTGTAAGCTTACGATGTACGCTTTACTGAGCTGACGAAAAGCTGAATCCAAAAACGGACTTCAGATTCGTGTTATACGACCCCGAAAACCCCTAAATACAACTTTTCAGCAAGATCGAAGACAAAAAATTCTTCGGTTCCCCTTGGTCCCCCCTTACGAATCGAAAAACTCGAATTTCGCGAAATCGAAAAATTTTGTGATGTTTGAACTCAGTGTGGTCGAAAACATACCCATACCAAATTTCAGCTCATTTGGTCAACTTTTGCGGAATCTGGGCCTGGGGGGGTTATCCTGAAAAGATCCCTGAAATGGATCCTGTTTTAGACACCCAATCCTGAACTCAGGATCCGCCCCCAAGTCGAATCCTGAACTTATAAGCCGATCCTGAAGCTGATCCTGAAGTTACAAGCCGATCCTGAAATGGATCCTGTTTTTAGACACCCGATCCTGAAATCAGGATTCACTACTAACGCGATCCTGAAGTTTTTAGCCGATCCTGAAATGGATCCTGTTTTTAGTCACCCGATCCTGATATTGATCTTGAAATGGATCCTGATCCTGGTCCCGATCCTGGTTTTAGTCACCTCCGAAATCAAGTCGATTCTTCCTGCAGTAGAATAAAACCAGAACAGAAAAACAAAAATTCGAGATTTTTGCTTTTTATTTTTTCTTCTTTGAACGGACAATAACCCTGCACGTTATCCAAATTCACCTCTGCTGTTATGACAACTGAGGGCTAAGAACAAAGCTACAGTCAACCTGGCCTGATCGTTCGATGGTGGGTTGTTTGCTACACCTATTGTTAAGCCAGGAACGGACTCACCTTCTAATAGTTCTTCTTGCTTAGTTTGAGCTTGCGGTTACTGATAGATGGCAAAAGGCATTGCGGTGACATGTCAGATCTCAATTTCAAATGTGTTTCTTGTATCGTGATACCATTACTTTATACTGCTAATTTCCTTCCTGCAACTACCATTTTGAACTCAAAGGTTCTGACCAGCATGTTGCTGCGATCTTTAAATTTGCCCGAAAAGCCAGACTTCATCGTTCATAAAGCAACTCGGAAACATGCTAACAGAATAACCCATACTGTGGAAACAAGCCGGAATTGAGGACTAAACTAGACCAGATCCATTTTTTTAATCTAACTAAAATTAGCTCTCCACATTGTTTAGACTTCCCAAGAGTTTATAATACCAAGAGTAAGACACTCAGCTCTTCCTAATAGAATAAGCTTGCAAGATGCTCGAAACATTAAGGCCGAAATCTCGGGGGGGGGGGGGCTTCTCAGCGATTAAACATACAACGCTGACATTTTTTTTAAAAACGGGTGTTTTCGACAAATTAAATACTATAACTTGAGCTAGGAAAATTGTACAGCAATAATTTTTATATTATTATATTGCGTAAAATGAGAGCTTTTTAACGACATAAAAATTATATAGTTCGGTTTAGGTAATCTATTACAAAACCGGCAATAAAGCATCCTTGTCACGAAAATTCTTGGGAATTTCATCATTTCTTAGAAATGCCTTGTTGTTGCTCAATTTATGAGGGATTGCCTAAACCGAACTATATAATTTTTACATCGTTAAAAATATATCATTCTACGCAACATAATGATATAAAAATGATTGCTGTACAATTTTCCTAGCTCAAGTTATTTAATTTGTTAAAAACGCCCGTTATTAAAAAATGTCAGCGTTGTATTACACGCTGAGAAGCCCCCCCCCCCCCCCGAGATTTCGGCCTTAATGTTTCGAGCATCTTAGCTTATTCTATTAGGAAGAGCTGAGTGTCTTACTCTTGGTATTAACTCTTGGCCTTCCCTACTTTAATTGCCTGTCATACTCGAACACGTGCTATAAAACACGTTCCAGGTACATAGCCTAACTAAAACTAGAACCTAACAAAACCGATTAAAAACGAAAGTAAAGTTTACTACACAATTTCAATGCATTTGTACACAAACATTAACCTAAGAAGAGTTCTAAATCGGACAACCATACTATTTACATAACTTCATCGTCAACATCAACTTCGTTTGGGTTTCATCAGAAACTGGCCACTGTGAACAGCTTTGGCATTTAAAAAAGCACCACTACTAGAAGGAACAGTAACAATTCCACCAGCACTCCGTACGACGGCTTTCTTGGCAGGTGACCTCTTCGACTGGCTACCACCTTTACCTCTGAAACAAAAAGCTACGACCTACAAAACAGGCATCCAATGCCAACTGCTGATTAAGACTGATTGTAGACGACAATCGTTAGTTCCTGTTTGCATTCCGGAGTAGCGTAATTAAATATTTTCGATGTGGCCAATTTTGCAGAAAAACAAGTAACCATAACAGAAGTTTAACAAACGTACGTAAAATCAGCTTATACTTACTTTTTTCTTCCATAATATTTCTTCTTTTTAGACCACCACTGACGGCCTCGATTTCCACCACTCCCCTTCTTCCCACGAGAGCCGCCCTGAAAGTAAGGACTGACCTTGCTGGACGTCGAGGCCGAGTCCAGACGTTCAACCTCGGCCTGATTACGCTGATTCTGTAGGTCTGAAACAAGAAAATATATAACCAAGCTAGCTGATTGTAAACTGAAGACAGATAATGGCTAAGCAAAAAACCATCCAAGTACAACAACAAAGTAAGCACAGCTTAACAACAAAGCTAGGCAAAATCTTACTGTCAATTTCATGCGCATAAGGTTCCACAGTGTCCAAAATCTGTTGGCCAAATTGCTGAAACTTGGCTTCTGTCATAGTATCAACATTGAGCAGGGCAGACTTAAATCTTGGCAATGTTACGGCAATCTGATGAATTGCTCCGGCGCTCAGCAATGACTGTAAACCAAGAAAAATAAACAAAAACAGCACTGTAATGAAACTAAATTTTTATATAAAAATAATCAATTCTATAATTTTATTGTCCTTCCAAGGACATCTGTCACAAGCCAAAACTATTGGTTACTCTGTAGTTTTTATATGTTGAAACCCGTTAACATCGGACTGATTGATACTGACAAACATACCGTTTCAAAAACAATGGCAAGCTGGAAAACTGAGAAACTACTGAGGAGATTACTTACATTCACATTCTTAATTCCACAACTGAGAGCGTAAGCCTTCAGCCATCCCTTCAATTCCTGTTCACATCGCTGGATGATGGCGTTGTGCTCTCGATCAGAGGCCAAGGCAGCCGCAGCAGAGCCACTGGTCAGCCGCTGGGCGCCTTCTCTCTCGGTCACGGCTGCCTTGCGCTCTTCCACATAGAATACAATCTAAACAACAACACAACAAAAACGATTGGTCACTCCTTGCGCTGACATTTTGTTCCTTTCAAAAATGACAAACTGAACTGACACAAAACTCCCAAAATAAGCTGAATGGTGGCACTTAACTTCAGTGTTAACATAGAACTATTTTCAGTAAAATAGTGACAAACACAAGCAGTAATACCAATAGCAGCAGCAGCAATAAGCCAAACCTGTTTAGTGCCTTTTAGAACGTCAGCATGAGCTTTCCCCAAATGGACATAGCTAACAGTATGATCCATTTGAGTAGTGTAAAGCTTTTCTGAGAGAACTCCTTCAATGACCAGCTGATGAAAGAGTCGTTCTGGACCGCCTGGCCCCAACCAGTACCCACGATTATACATGGGCAGCTTGTCATGCTTGGCTTCCAGAATCTTCTGAGTTTTGGCACCTAAATAAAACCTGAGGATAGAATTGAAACTAAAAGCAATCTAGCTCAAATTACAATACGTATATAAACAACAGTCCTATCAAACGCTTGACATCATAAAAAAAGCTGAGAAAAAGTAAAAAGAAATCGGATCCTGAGCCTGTACTATCTTCCTCGATTTTGAAATGAAGTTTTAACCTCGATAGACGTCGGCTAAATGTCGAACCGTGGAACTGTTACGGCCCAGTTGTTGTAATGCACGAATAATCAATTTCACATCTTCGGTCAAATCATATGGAGTGAATTTAGCCTACAACACAATGATCAACAAATGCGAAATTGTTACACCAACTAAGCTGCAAGTTTATAGCCTAATTAAAGGATTATACGTTTTGTTCACCACAGGGCACATTAATAACTACTTTTTAAGTAAAACTAAACATTAATTGGGACGCAAATACGTGGTTTACTTTAGAAGATAATTCTACATTAATTCTGGTGCTAACTATTCATCCCGTTCTATCCTAATAAGTTAAAAAATATTGGATGTTGTTGAAAAGAAGAGTAGATATAGTGAATAAAGGCAATGATTGCAACATTACTAGAAATCAGGGAAATCAGGAAATCACAATAGTGACGCTATCTGCTATTATTGAACTAATATTTCGAAGAGACTTTGGCATTACAATTCCAAAATTAGCACTGCAAAATAGTGGAACGCTGTCAGTAATGATCGTTTTACTCGTTCACTCAAAACAATACAAAATTTCTTCTTATCTCACAGTACAATGTCATACACGGCCACAACATGCAGTACCTTGGAACTACAGACATCACAAGCAGAGTCCGCACTTTCCTGGCAATGTCTTGAATCGAATATTTCACCGAAATAGGACAGGAGGCCTTGACGACGACACTGAACCACATTCTCACCATAGGCAATCACTTGCTGTAAATTGTCCAGATGCATGGCCATCACCTCTTTAGTGGGATTTTCACCTAAACAAAAACATAAGCAACTAGGTAACTAATTTTACTAATTTATTTTACATTTTACTAATTTTACAGTATCTCTGGCCTCCTACTGGGCAATTTTGACAAAATAGGAAAAAATAAGAATTTTTTCTCGCAAAAAATAGGAAAAAATAGGAATTTTCGAAGATAAAAATAGGAAAATATAGGAAGTTCAATGAAGCCTATTTAGGCGAATCAATATTAAATTTACAGTATTAATTGAGATTTTAGTACCTTCTAACTTATTTATATACAACAAAGCAGAACAACGGTATTGCAATGGTCACAAAAATCACCCCGAAAATTCACAAAAATCCACCTAGACGGCTAAGAAGCCGCAGTCGGAAAACCTTTTGCACGGTAACAGCCACATGTCCCAACCGTAACATATGTAAGTTAGGCTGCCGAGGCCCAATTCCTCCGACCAGGGAGCCCAAAACAGTCGACCCACTCAAATCCAACCCTCGGGCGACTCCGAACCTAAATTGAATTGTTTCTGGTACTCCCTATGGACTTTGCTACCCCATATTATATATGCATGTGGATGTGACATGTCCTAACTATAAGATACTGGCATTTTTTAGGGTTTTGAAAGTGGGGGGGGGCTTCCGAAAAGTGGGGGGGCGAGCCAAAGGTAACATATACAGAAATTTTTAGCGAAAAATTAGCATTTTTAAGGCAAAAACGCAAAAAATCGCTGTTTTTAAGCTTAAGACGAGCTTAAAGCCCATAAATTAGCTAAGAATTGAGAAAATTTTTGAAAATTTAACCTCAAAAATCTAATTTTTTGACACTTTTGGGCGACCCCCAAAAAAGTGGGTGGGGGCTTGCCGAAAAGTGGGGGGGCGAAAGTGAGGGGGGGCTCCGAAAAGTGGGGGGCCCCCACCCCCCCCCCCACTGAAAAAATGCCAGAGCTATCCAACAATATATTGGATTCCCTGCCGTGTCCTCGCCAACGGCGGTTGATTTTTTCCAACAGTTTGAAACAAAATTCAACAAAATCTTGAACATTTTCACAAAAGAAATCAATTTTTTGTAAACAGCCAAGGTCAATCGCTAGTGAAAAACTTATGCCAAATAGCGACCCTAAAACCTATAGAGCATGTTTCCAGGTACTTCAATCCCCTTCTGCCTGTCGGCCCGGCCGCTGGATCTGGCCTAGACACTCCGGACCCAGGACTGGGTGATCAGGATCACCAGGTGGTGGTGATTCCATTTCATTTTTACAATTGGTGAAACACCAATTTCTATTTGCCTAAAACATTTAATATTTCAAAGATTTTTCGCGGTTCTTAAAAATGAAAAGAATAAAAGTTCCAAAGACCGATTTTATTGCAAAAACAAATTCAACTTCCGAGGAACTCAATCCCCCAGACCCCCCTCCCCGGTGACAAAATTTTACCGCCAATTCTGTCACCAAATCCTGGATCGCCAGTGAGTTAAGCCTAACCAAAAGAAACTTCAGGGTCCAAATTTTTTTACATAATAATTCGTTTACGACTCAAGAATAATAACTTATTCTAACAACTTAACTAATTCAAAATAATTTTTATATATTACTCTCAATACATTAGGGCTATCGGCATAAAATTTAGAACATAGGAATCATTAACAGTTGATATATACGTACATACCAAACTTACTTCGATCTGACTTCATTTGCGAAAATGGCCTCAAATATTCCATTTTTGATTTTTGTATTAACCCTGCTATATATATTTCTAAAATTTCCATTTCTAAAGGAATATACAATGGGCTGGCTAAATTTTACTGGGTAAGGAGGTAGGAGAGCCCCCTCCACCCAGTGACCTCACGCATAGGAGAGTCCCCATGTGTTCCAATTCTACAGTTTTACTCTAACTTTTCATAAAATTTTCCGACTCCAGTAAGACTAAGACGCGTGAGGAATCCGAAAAATTAAGAAAAGGAAGATGGCCAAGTGAGAACTACAAAACTTAAGAGTTAGCTGGCAGAGCAAGGAGTTAGGCAAGTGGGGAGATACCACAAAAATAATCAACATAAGTAACTTAATTTAAAGGAAAGATTTAGAAAATTAATAATTCAATCAGATGAGAAACCACAGGATTGTGGTAGAAGTGCAGACAAAGACTTGTCGGCGAAGCCGAAAATTTTTGGAAATCCGGGATTAAAGCATACGCCAAACATTATCCCAGACATTAATACTGAAATAATCCAAAACTAGATAAAAATAATGAAAAATAGGAAAAAATAGGAATTTTTATCAAAAATAGGAAAAATAGGAATTTCAAAGAAAAATAGGAAAAAATAGGAAAAATAGGAAGAGTAGGAGGCCTAGTAACCGCAGATGCTACTAGATCCGCTGAATTGATTAATTTTAATTACATTTACATTGACTATCTGCAAAGTTATGATATTTCGAAATTATTCGGCATGGAAACTAAATTTATATTAAAATAGTAGTAACCTTCGATCAGTTTCCGCAAACGAATGCTGTCCGAATACGAATAGAAGAGAATACACGTGGCCAGTTCCCCGTCACGGCCAGCTCGACCAGTCTCCTGATAATATCCTTCAATGGATTTGGGGAGGGAATGATGTATCACAAATCTCACATCCGGTTTGTCTATGCCCATACCAAAAGCAATGGTTGCACAGATAACCTAACAGATGCACATTATATTAAAAGCATATTAATTGGAATTGCTTCCTAAGAATTGGTTTAAACTTCGAAACTCCGTCTTCTGGATTTAATCATTTTGATCCAATCGCAGGTGAGCGGTAATATCCAAACTAAAAGTAGATACGTTTATTTCGTGGTCTGTGGAAATCCTATGGGCATAGGCCCCCACCAAATGGAGATCCCACAGGTGTTCTCGGGGATCCATCTGGTCAACAGCGCTAATGGGTTCGAAGTTCCGGAGGATAAAGCTCCTTAATTTTTAAATTATGCCACCGAGCGGTTGGTTCTGGTTCCCCACATCCTCACTTGTCCGGGTGGTCCGGAACACAACCCGCGAAGACGTATGCAAATAGTGGTTCCCATATATGAAGAAAAGAAAAGAAAAAAAGCTAAAGAAAAGAAAATTGCCTTGTTTTTATCAGACAGCCACCGTTCCTGAACAGAAGCTCTGACTTTATCACTTTGACCAGCATGATAGGCAAGTGCGCTGATTCCTTGCTTCGACAGCTCCTTAGCCAAAACATCACACTCTTTTCTAAACAAACGCAAAATATTCTGGTTCTGGTCGGAGCTCTATTACGCAATTATAGGAAGAATAGCCTGCCGAACTGTTACTCGTCTTCCTGTAATAAGATTAGGGAGACCTGATAAAAGTCAGGCAACAGAAAAAGCTCTTACAGTAAAATCGACAGGATGCTGGAGACTAAAATTCATTTTCTGCACATAAGTGTAATAAAAAACTTAAGGATTCTACAAGCAGTCAAGAGCCAACAAATCTTAATCTGCTACGTAATCTACCTGGCTTATACCTAATGAGGAGAATGGGGCCGCCCCTATTCGGCGACCCCCCACCCCCATTCGGGAAGCCTCCCCCAAAATGCCGCCCCCACAAATTCCGACCTGCCCCTCACAGCCAAAAAAAGTAGCCAAATTTTACCATACATTTTCAAAAGTTTTTCCGGCTTGACGGATTAGTGCAGGAATTTTCGCAATTTCAGCTTAAAACACTAACAAATTGCCAAGAAATAAGCCAGTCAATTTGTAGCGGGGCTAGTAGGTTTGCCTACGTACTAACACCGTTACCACGCCCTGACGTAGCGGACGCGGAGACCGTGGCACAGATGGATAACAGACCGACTACAGGAGACGGTCGGGACAGCCTCGCCAGACAATATACGCAGTAGATAATCCGGTCCTAAGGGCGAGATGACTCGCACTCTCACTCACTCAGAATTGGACTACCTACCTAGCAGGAGCTCAGTGAAACTCAAACCTAACTAAATACACTTTAATAAAGAATAAGAACAACAAGTAGTTATTAATTATAACAATAATAACAATATAATAAAATATAGGGATGACCCTCAGACACACAAACAAACACACAATACAATGACTTACAGTTGTAGGGCTGACGGGGGTCAGCCAACGTACCAAATGCTCTGGGGAGAGCTGAGGGAGACACACGGAAATATATACAGTAATAAAGGGGGAAGAGACACTTTAAGGGAGCAACTTGACGGGGCGAAAGAATAACACAGACTGACTAAGCAGTCAACAGGAAGCAGTCTAGACAGGCGTGATCATCACGTGACATACCAAGAGAGACACACAGCAGTAACAGATAGGTTGACTATGTGTCAGCCCTATCCGTTACACCTCCCCAGGGCTCGCCATCCGAACTCCCGAGAGGATCAGATGACGATACCCTTCAGGAAACTGGTGAGCTGAGCTCTCACAACAAGCACAAACAGTACAGAGCAATGATGCTACCAGTACGGTACAGTGTAAAATGACAACTGCAAGTCACGAAATGCAACGACTAAATTAACTAGTCAAATTTCTACGTATACGTATATATGAAAAATACAAAAAAACAAGTGATTAAATACGGCATTGTGCAATTGAATAAGCATATACTAGCGATGCCAGTAACAGTCACAAAATGAAGAATTAAGCATATGTCCGAAATATACGTAGTAATAGAACCATATTAATATTGGGAATGGTAAGTAGCTTAATATGAAAATACAGTTGACTTTCCAAAAGTAACTCATGGGAAAGAGGAGTTACCCTCCTTTGGAATGTATAGTCAAACGAGTGTGTTAATGAAGGTTAACAAAGAAAATAAGATGAACTTTCAGATAAAATAATTAATTAAATTTAAGTTAAACCAAGCTGAGCTAGGGTTTATCAGGCCTTCGCTCAACAAGGCAAACTGCCTATGATAATAATAATCATAATAATAAAATAACCATAGAAAATACACACCGTTAGGGGTAGGTCCTATGGGAACAAAAACCCACCCTCCCATGGTCAAATTTGTATTTTCATATGACGATGACGTCACTGGGTTTTTCGACAATAAATGGCATACATGTATGGCAGTAATAATAAGGCAATATGGAATGATTCTTCGAAATAAAGCACTGTACATATGGTGAGCAAATTAAATTGGCATAAAAAACTAGTAGAAAATACGAAAAATTATGGTTAACATACGGCATAGCTATAGCAAAAACACAAGTTCAAAAACTAACTAAACTAAGACAAATTCTAGGTTCGCACAAACAAAAACAAAAGAATACCAGTTCGTAGAAAGCTAAGGAATACACAAAAAATTTAAATACAAAACAAGAAATTCTAAATTCGTGAGTTAAAATTCAAAATAACATATGCATTTATGCAAAAAGTGTCACTATCACAAAACCAAACTAGATAAAACATAGATCTATATGGTGATCAGGATCCAATGGACCAAGTGAAGAAAGTCAAAGCCAGGTTCTGGCATCGGCTGAGCCGTCACATGATGGGTGACATGGATCAAACCCAATCGGATGCCAGAAGAAAGAATGTCACAATCAGGAAAGTCATCTTTCCGTGAAGAAATAGTCATAAATGATGGAATAGAAACAGCATAGACGATGGTTCCGATGGCGGACCGGGGATTTCTGTTGTTCCCGGCTCAATGAATCTGGTTCCTGCCATCATCTCCGAGCAGTTCGCTGTTCAATAAGGCGATCCGACCACGGAGACGCTGGTGGTCGACGGCCTATGGAGTGGTCATGATGGGCGATGAAGTTCAGTCGACCGATGGCGGTCTCTTGATGAACAATCCCGTGATGGCTGACAATGATCAAAGTTATGTCGACGAGCCGATGGTGATCGATCAAACCATAACCGCTTATCATGATGGCTCGCATATTGACAATGACCAAGGACTTCACCAGATTTTGGTTGGCAATCAGAAGATGCCCGTGATGCTTGACGTGGATCGTCATGACAAGATATTGAACGTCTTCGGTGATGGTCAGACGATCTCTCACGATTATGACGATGCTCATCATGACGGTTGGGTTTCAGATTGGCTGGACGGACGGACGAACTGGGCGACGATCGTGATCTTCATGATGACGTTCAGTCGAGCGATGACGCTCTCCTGAATGATGGTGATGATGGACACCGATGGCGATTCGAATCACGACGACGAGCCGATGGTGACTGGTCAGGTGATGACCGTCGTTCATGATGACGGCTCGTGGACGGATAACGGTCGCGATCATCATGAGGTTCCGGTCGGCGATCACGAGACGCTCGTGACGCAGGACGGGAATCCCAATGACGAGATGACGATCGTCGAGGATGATGGTCCGCGGAATGTTTGCGACGGTGTGACCGTGAATGATCACGATCACGAGGTTCGATTGATGAGGGAGAACGTGATGCCTCCCGCCGAGGCGACCGCTTGCGATCGTGATGTAGATAGCTGGGCGTCAAGTGTAGCCGATCGTTGATGGTGGCTCCCAGGAAGAGAGGAAGCCGTGATAGCGGTGGCAACGGAGGAATCCGAATAGGATCCGAAAGGACGAAAGCCACGGCCTCGTCCCGAACCAGGAATACCGCCGAAAAAGTCCGATTCAGAGGCAGCCCCACCAGGTTTGGCCGCCTCCGCTCCAGCCGACGAGGTTTTTGGTGATGACCGGGTGTAGGCACCAAATGTTCTGCCCATTGACGACACGTCACGACCAAGTTTGTGCCGAATCGCGTTGATGGGACCTTGGATACCATAGGTGGAGTTGGAATTGGCGGTTCCGTCAATGTTCAAATGACGAACGGCCCCACAATCGTATCGCCCGATGGACGGGATTTTGGGACCACAAAGGCGGACAGGTCAGGGGGTGGTGGAACTACGGCCGTTGCGGTAATGCGAAGTCTGCTGGGCCGCACTGGCAGACCGTCATGTTCCCTCATGACCACGACCATATTAAGTCCCTGCTGTTCGTCAACAGCAAAGCGTCCTCAAGGGCTACCTTTTGCTCCTTGCTCAGGAACATTGGGACCCATCAGCTGTGAAAAGTTCGTATCCCAATACCCATAAAGTTCGAGATATTGATGAGGGGCAGAACACCGTGGGTAATGGCCATCATGAATTTAAGGAACCATTCTGAACCATTTCGTCTATTACAGTTGCTCGATGAGCGTTGGGACGTTGAACGTGCCCACCACTTCAGCTAATGAGGTTTGCTGATCTTCGGCCACGTCTCCAAGCACCATGAGTTGCCGAGTCATCCTCGGAGCATCAATGATGGTGCTCATAGTAGTGACCTGCAAAGCTGGTTCGTTGTCCATTGATGGTTGATCATTGTTCAGATCCACCAACGGAGGGGCCGATGACGGCGCCGATTTCCGTTGCCTCGTAGGAAGGCGGATATGCCTCCTTGATCGCTTGGACGAAGCCTCATTAGTGTCAGTAGCGGACCAAGTCCCATTGGCAAATGCCGTGGAATTACCACGGTTCTCCATCATAAATCCAATAAAAATCGACTGAGATGACTCAGCGAATAAAGAAAAATATCCAAAGATACCAATGATTGCCGCATCATCTTCTCAATAATCAACTGCTTCTGGCGTTGGTAATGACACCAATCAGCTTCCAATGTCTGGCAGAGACATTGAAGATTCCATTGCTGGAACTTTCTGAACGTGGTGTTTGCTTGCCCCTGGCGCACTAAAAGGGCAAGTGTCGGATTGACTGTTCCTTCCTAGTGTTGATTCTTATGGGGTCCCACTGGGAGTTGAACTCCGAGTGTCAGAATTCTCCTTGGTGTTGCCACTGGCAGCAACTGCTGATCATTTGAGTCCTTGACTGACGGACTGACAGGATGCTGATGTTCGGGCTTGCCAGTTGGGCAAAGGACCTGGCGTCCATGGTCTGTTCGGTGGCCTGTCGTTGTGGCCGGGCAGCCCCGCGCTGCAGCCTCTGGGTCGTGACCAACGGAGCTGAACTCCGTAGGCTCGCCAGAGACCTCAGGCAAAGACTGAGGATCCATCTGACCGGTACTTGATGAACCCGTGGAGATGGGATAATTCATATCAGGTTGGCCTACCAGACGTGATAACACGCTGGAAGGTCCAGGACCCATCCTGTTTCTATCCGAGGCGACCACGGCACTGTACAAGTCCGCGTCTGGATTATCCACGGGGCCCAAATGTTCAAACAGATCCGATGTGGGCTCCACCAATGAATAGTTCTGCACCCGAGAAGTATCAACCATACAATGGGGAACCACTGGTTGCTGTCCCATGAGGTGGTCAGAGCCCAGATCCACAACCACTGAGAAATGTTCCCTTGGAGGCGGGAACTGTTCTGAACGTCCAGGGTTAGGCGCCGGTCTTGGGTTGAACCCTCACCGCACATGGGATCTCGTGCCGTAGAGTTGCTTCTTCTTCTTCCAGAACTGTTAATGCACGGTGACTTCCTCCAATAAGCACAAGGAAACAGGAATAACAAACTGGATCCAGATGGCTACTAGCTAAATCACCAGCTGAAACAGCAAGCAAGTGTAGGTGCGAACATGCAAGTCGGAACCACCCCGCCAGAAATAGGAAAAATTATAGTATAGATAAAATAAAAAGTGATTTTTTTGAAAAGTTTAATTCTGGGATTAGTTGATAGTGAAAAATGATCTATAAAATTGTTGAAAGAAGTTAAGAATCAAAACCCTCCCAACAATTAAAAAAATAACCCCCATAAAAAACTTAACCCAAAAAACCAAACTTTACCCCCAGTGATGTGAGCTTAGTACAAAAAGGTGACTAGACCGAGCAAGTGGGATCCCTAAATGGCTAGTGCACACATACGTAACAAATGAGTGCCATAAGGTAGCTAATCTCACGACACCCATACGTATAAGTACCAAAACACGACACCACCAGTTAAACACAAAAATTTCCTTAAGATGGTTTAATCACATGCATGTTGATAATAAATCCTAACTTACTTTCAGGTAGGATGACCTACACCACTTGACCAAAACTTACTGTAACTGCTGAGTTGGAACCTCGACTGGCCGTTCGTGATATGGCATTATCTTCTCCATGTGAGCCGCATCCGGCTTGTCCTGGCCTCCAACTTTCTGGATCCGGAAGATGACTTCCTTCATCTTCTCTACCATCCGGCAGGGTCCTTCCCATTTAGGCACCACCTCGGCACACATGCCGGACGGAGTTACTCCTGTAGCTTTGCGCATCACCAGCATTCCAAGCTGATGGTGGACCCTGTTCTTCAGCGATGACGCTAAGAACGACTTACGAGCAACCTTCCATGCTCTGTCCGGACGCAGCAATCGGGATTGTGAGTACAACTCATAAGTCTCCACCACATCCTCATTCCTGCCATCGAAGCAATGATCCAATGGCAACCGGATATCCTGACCAGTCATCAAGAAATGAGGCGTGTCACCCACTGAACTATGGACTGAGTTCCCATACGCGCTTAGCGTCCAGTTCACATAGTCGTCCCAATCCGTCCTGTATACATCCACATGCTTCATGAAGACGGTCCGGAGAGTCTTGTTCAACCGTTCCATGGCTCCATTAGCATGCGGAGAGTAAGCCGTTGTCCGCTGAAGTTCAGGTCCACTGAGCTCGGACAGATGACTGAACAGCTCGGCACGATCTTCATTTCGCAAACCAGTGGAAGGCCTGGCCTGGCCTAATATGAACTTGAGACAAACCTGGCAAGTTCCAACCAGTTTAGCGAGATCCTGTGCGACGGCTGGCCAATAGTACCGTGGCAACAGGTTCGCATAGGCAGCATTGAAGCTGCCATGACCACCATTATGCGGCGCGCGTTTCCACTCGGCGGAGGCTAGCACATCATCAGCAATGGCACAGATGTCCGGTGGGTACATTACTTCCGTTCCGTCCATTATCATTTCCGTTGAACGGTCGAAGCCTGGAGGACATGACAAAGTATCCGGATCCACAATGTCACAACCTGGTCGACTACCCTCAAAGTAATCGGACTCCTGCAGGTTCAGCGCCCATTGCGCTTGTCTTCCAGTTCCCCTTACCGATCTGTTGTTAAGCAGATCCTTAACTGCTATACAATCCATCCAGCTGATGACAGCTGTCAACCTCCGATAGCATCCTGACTTTCCGAGCGACGCCCTTACGCAGTGGCAGTCACCATCAGGTAGCTTGGCCACTGCAGCTACCAGGTCAGGGTCTATTTCGTAGTCGTCCTGACCAATAAGGTACCCTGGCAGAGGGCCCTTTTTGCGGATGAAGACTCCTTGCTTCAGTTTGGTCCGCAGATCGTCATCTTTGATCTTCTGGAAGCCGACCTTGAGCAAATCCATATGCTCACTGAAGGTTAGCGAGGGAATCAAAACATCATCCAAGTTTGACTCCATATCCTTCAGTTGTTCTTCCACAGTAGGATCAGAACGTGGCTCCCGATCCTCAGCTGAATAGAAGAACCCACTGGTGGTCGCTTCTGAAGACATTTTCCAATCCTTATCCGCATCAGGATCAGTTAAGCTGTGGACCTCGGTTCTATGTTTCGGCTCCTGCACAACATAAGTTACAGGTCGATTGGGTTGCTGGACCACGACTGCGACAACTTGTTCTGTAGATGGCTTCAACGGCAAATCCAATGGATGATACCCTGGAAACATCCTGTGTAGCCTTCTTACACCTTCACCAACCTCTTCCGCCCATAGCGAATAGGTGGTCGGATGACCGAACCATCTATTGAGCTTGTAATGGATGGCCTGCCAATGGACCCCTGCCTCCATTACATAGGATGTCGGTGGTTCAGCTTCGTTGACCTGGACTGCTGGGCAGGCTTCTCCCGTTACCATTCCATGTGGGAGTACATCAGCCAGGTCTCCTCCATAAAAGGTGACCTTTGGTGTCTCTGCCAGGACACCAGCCTGCGGAAGCATACGTCTTCTTGTAGCATCCAGATTCGCATCCTGAAGCATGAACTGGGTCATTGGGACTTTCACCCTGCCAGCCATCACCGAAACATCCTTCTCTCTATCAGGAGGAACTTCAATCCATTCCCTGATACACAAGTTAATTGACGCAGCCATGGGGATATTGAACGCCACCGATATCCCTTGCAGTTCAGCAGAATTCAAAAAGAGCACTCTTCCATAGTGATTAGACATGAAACCACCACCAGGATGAATGCTATATCCCAAATCGTACAGGAAGTCATACCCTATTAGCATTTCCTGTTGTAACTCAGGAACCACATAGAACCTGTATGTGATATTTTCCGCCGTTTGTCCTTGCGTCTGACAAAACCGCAACGTTAGCTTGCATTGACCAAGGATTTTCAGAGTATTGCCCTCTCCTGCCGCCGAAATGCTAGGCATCTCCGCTGCTGTCATAGGCGTCGACGCATGATGGTTGACTCTATCATGAAACTCCTTTGAGATCAATGAGACAGAAGCGCCGGTGTCCACTAGACCCAGGGCAGTGATGTCATTTATCCGGAAGAGGGCATATGGCGAGTGACGCAATGAGATGGAAGCCATTGAGTTCACAAAATGGACCGCTTCACCATTAATGACCTTTCGGACGGCTTCACGGATGCCCTTTTCGGCTGACTCTCCATGTTCAACCTCGTCTTCGGGATGACCCGAAGTCGAAGGACAATCCGTATCATCATCAGGTTCGGTGGCCTTTGACACCTTTTCGACCACATTGGCGGTGTCTTCCTGACGGAATTTCTTCATAAAGGCACTCAGAATCTCCTCGAAATCCTCCATGTTGTCAACGACTGTCTTCGCTGCTGCCTTCGTTTTGGGGGTTTGCCGTTGAACGGCACCCTCCATTTTCTCCAGTTTATCCTCCTCTTGGCTCCAGGCGTCCTGTGCTTTGGTCAGTCGAGTCCAGTATGCCTCCAGCATATCCGCGTCTACCTTGGACAAATCCAACGGGTCAAACCTATTGAACGTCGGAATATCATCCTGACCTTTGATGGAGGTCCGGTTCGCGGCTTTACGTGGAGTCTGCCAGGTATCACCGGCTGACCGCTGAAGTTTCAGTTTCGGAATAGCTGGAGGTTCCCGATTCGCATTCTCGGTTTTCTTGGCAGTAGCAGACGTCGATGACGACGTAGGCTGATCACGAGGGTCGTCCCCGGGGCTCGTGCTAGAAACCCGAGTTGAACTCGAGTTCGAAGCACGAGCATCCGATGAACTGGATTCCGGATTGCAATCCTTTGATGCAGCCTCCTGAAGTGACAAGCCGTCTTTGATCATGACAGCTTGTGTTCCCACCGAATTCATGGGTGACTGTTCCGAATCCGATTCCTGCCGAACAGACCCATCCTGTGACTGAGCCTTGTCCTTCTTTTTCCTCGGCCTCTTTGGTTTCTTCGGTTTCTGAGTCTCCCGTTGTGATAATTGATGCCTTCTGGGGATGACCCCAACCGAATAGCGGTCTTGCTTCCGTCTGTTGTACCTCACACACGCCATATGGAAGCACTTAGCCTCGGGCAATCCTTCAATGCATTTCCAACGTGGGTTATGAAGCTCCTCATCAAGAAAGTCCCCAATTCTCTGATATCGCAACATATTCACATGGCCTGAACAACGAGACCAGCTGGCTGGTCGGCTTCCATATCCGACCTGAGATCCCTGCGATCCACGATTCGGGAAATTGCGACCCCTTTGGTCGAATGGCCTCCTAATCATGCTCACATGATCGGCCTGCGGTTTTCTGGCGGGGGTCCGCTCCCCCAACTCGTCTCCCGAATTGCCAGCAGCTCGCTGACCAGCATTGCTTCCACCACCATCGCTTCTTTTCTTCCATTCACCACCATCGCGACCTGATGACAGGAAGCGACCTGACCCACGCATTGCACCTCCACCGTCGGTCGGGCGTTTTTGCTCCCACTGTCCAGTATCATCATCACCCTTCTGCTTAGGCAGACATCCAAAATATCTGCTGTTGACCATGCTGAGCCAACGTGGGTCGTCACCCCAGAAGCTGATGCTCTTCATATACACTGGACAAAACACCCACCTGTGACCAGGCTCCGAACAGTAGGTACAATGATTGGACCTATTCTGACCAGAAAATGTCCTTCCTGAACTTCCAGTGGTCGCCTGTTGCTCCCCACGGAAGCAAACATCTTCGCGGTCCAAATCTTGCATGGTCGGGCCGTCCAATATCTCACAAGCGGCCACCACCTCATTGTCCCAGGTCGGATGGCCCGCAGCCATCGCCTGACCTCGAATGATCGAGTTCCTGATGTCCTGAAGCTCACGTTTGAGTTCGCGTACATACGCTGGACATTCCTGCTGATCAATGGGCTGAACCCTCTCACCGTCACCAACGCTACAAATGGTCTCCATGGGCTTTGATTGGGTATCACCCTCTTCGACCGCCTGAAGAATACGCATGGCTCGCATGAAGATATCATTAGGCCTATGATGATTCCAATTCTCAGCATCGGCGAACGAACTGGCCAGCTTCGCTCGCAATGCCGACTTCAGACCACGAGAGGCCCGCTCCACCACCTTGAGTTCCCGATCCTTCAGTTCAACTGTCGGAAAGGCTTTACAGGCGATGGCCCTCAGTTCATTGAGGTAATCCAAGCTTGATTCTGATGCGAGTTGATTCCGTTCGAAGAATTCCCAAGCGTATTTATCGGCCGATTTGGTGACTGGCTCATACAGTTGATGGAGAATGGACACCAACTCGTCATATGTTCCAATGGTTTGGCCTTCCAAGTCTTGCTTGACCACATCATCAAGCAAGTACCACAACAATGGCCGTTTGAGTACAACCTCGGCACCACTAGCCTCCCAAGTTGACTCAAACATCTTCAACCATGTTGATAGTTTGATGGCTCCTTTCCTGCCTTTGAACTTGGAGATAGACTTGAACCACTTGGTATATCCATTCAACATCTGCACTTGTTGAGGCGTCATTCTGACCATGTTGACCGACCCACCGGACGATGATCGTCGCGGTGGGGGGACAGTCGGCTGAGCCGCCTGTTCCTGTGATGGCTGATGACTGGTTGATGGTTCCATTGACCCCAAATGATCAGCTGGACTGGTTTCCGGAATTGACGACATCAAAGTCCGACCACCAGCATGAACCCGATGACCAGTTCGTCCACCACGAACCGATGGCCGCAAGATATTTGGTCGTCTGGTCACCGGTGATGAAGTATCTGATGGGGTTGACCAAAAGTCCGGTCGCAATAGCTGGTTGTTCAAGACCGTCGTGTTCACATTGATCACGACTGCTCCCTCAGGGCGTTGGGCTGAACCCACCTGACCCCTGGTCGTCGTTTGTGAGGGCTGAGGCACCATGACTTGTTGTTCCATTCCATGATCCAATGCTACTTGGGTGATGACACCCGCGGAGCTCCTTGATGGACTGGGCTGATGAGACGGTGAAGCCAATGCCTGAGTTCCGACATCAAATGACGGATCCCAAGACAGCCTATGCTGTGCTCCTGAATCCATGGCCCAATTGTTCAGTGCCGCCGTTCCAAGCGAGAATTCGCGTTCCAAATCAATTCCCAGATTCTGGAACACTGAATTGACCAGGTCGTCCAAAGGTGGCAATCCAGGCATGGCCGCAGCTCCCAGGGCCGTCATATCATCATCAGATTCTTGCAGAGCCTGCCCACGGTCTCGGGGCGAACCCAAGTCCATGCGCTCCTCAAGACCGATGACGGTCTGGTCCCCGGGACTCGACTCAGAACTCTGAGGAGAGTCCCTCTGATCCAATCCAACTTCATTCCAGTCCAATGTTCTGTTGATTTCATCACTGAAGCTTCGTGCCTGAGCGGCTGAACCGCTAGGTTGGTTGTCATCCAAAGAGACCAGGCTTGATGCTGCTGTCACGAAGGCCGAGTTCGATGACGAACCCATTCCTGCCTGTTCAAGCTCAGACAATGTGGTCAATGAACTGGAAATCGCTGGATCCAGAGAAGGGGCACTGCTTTTCCGAGCAGTCCCCGATGCCCAGCCACTCTTCTTTTTTCTCAGATCCGCTGTCGTGGCAGAACTGGACCGGGGGCGCATCCTCTGCACCGATTCCCGGTCGTCGAACGACCCAGAATTCATTCTCGACGTGGAAGGCAGACATCCCATACAGTCCAAATAGGAGTCTCCACGATGTCCAGTCACCGAATAGGGTTGGTGACGTAGTTCCCGTTCCTTCAAGCGTAGGCTTGTGCGCTTTTGATCCATATTGAGTTGCACTCTCTTCTTTTTCTAAAAGTTCTTTTTGAAAATGACAATTAGTACAGCTCAAAATTATTCTTAGGTACCCCAGAAAAATACTAATGTATACGTATATAAACAATTGTACAAAATACAACAAATTGATATAAATTGTAGCAAATAATTACTATTTTTGACCTGAAAAAGAAACAATTACCAAAATTAACCTAAAATGAAGGGGATTAGACAAGCAAAATCACCAACACAAATAAAATTATCACAACAAAATTATTTGTTAATTAGGTACGAACTTTGGAAAAAATTCCTATCTCAAATCCCAAAAATAGCCTTAGACTAACTCACCCCAAAAATAAATGCTATATTAGAGCCTAATGTGGGTGAGACCCAGGTACACAATTTATACACGTATACAAACAGTCAGACCCTAGAGAAAAAATTTTCGGATTTTTGACCCTAGGGGGGGTTTACCTACCTAAGAAAATTGGAAAAAAATTCGTGCGCTGAACGCGAAGAACTACGGGGGGAACCCCAACGAAACTAAAACAAAAATAAATAAAAATTTGAAAAATTTTACGAAGGGGTTCAGGCAAGAAATCCCTGAGCTCCTGGCAGCCTAATGTAGCGGGGCTAGTAGGTTTTCCTACGTACTAACACCGTTACCACGCCCAGACGTAGCGGACGCGGAGACCGTGGCACAGATGGATAACGGACCGACTTCAAGAGACGGTCGGGACAGCCTCGCCAGACAATATACGCAGGGGTAATCCGATCCTAAGGGCGAGATGACTCGCACTCTCACTCACTCAGAATTAATCTACCTACCTAGCAGGAGCTCAGAAATACTCAAACCTAACTAAATACACTTTAATAGAAAGCGAACAACAAGTATTTATTAGTTATAATAATAATAATAACAAGATATTATAAAATATAGGGATGACCCTCAGACAAACACACAAACAACACAATACAATAACTTACAGTGACACAGGGGGCCGGTCGGCCAACGTACCAGAAGCTCTGGGGAGAGCTACGAGGGGAGAAATACAATGGGGGAATATATACAGAATAAAGGGGGGAAGAGCGACTTTAGAGAGAGCAACGTTCACGCAACGAAAGAATAACACAGACTGGCTAGACTAGCCTGTCAACAGGACTAGTCTAGACAGCACGTGATGATTGCTGTGTGATTACGAAACGTAATCACGTGACTAACTGAGCGTAGCCACACAGCAGTAACAGATAGGTTGACTAATGTGTCAGCCCTATCCGTTACAAGTCGTATTGATGGATCACGGCAATGTAATTGCATATAGATTGCTTCTGCTTCGGAATGGCTGACTTCTCCAGTAAGGGATGCAGCGGGAATCTAAACAGAGCTTACAAATCTCACACTTACAATTTGCAACAAACTGCAATGAGAAGTAAGATGGGGAGGTTTTCTTTATATGGTCTGGTCACATAAGTTGAAAAGCACAAAAATGTAGAAAGGTAGACGGCAATCAATAGAACAGCTCAGAATACGGCAACGTCGCATGTAAGCTTGTAAATGTAACAGTTAAGTACTTACGTTCAAAGTTTTCAGCTTCTGGACTTGGTCCAAAATAAGTGATTTCAGCGGAGACACAACAATGGTTACGCCGCCAGTAATCAGCGCTGGCAACTGATAGCAAAGACTCTTTCCACCTCCTAAGATAATAAAAGAACGTCTACATTAATTTTATGTAAATGTAATTATGTCAACCAGCACTAGCCCTACCATACCAACTTGGTTCATAGTAATGTAATACTCTCATACTTCTACTCTTATTTATTTTGCCAACACTATAGACGGCGCATACCAGTAGGCATAACAATGAAGCAGTCAAATCCACAGAGAGCGGCAGAGATAGCTTGTCGTTGATTGTGTCGCCAATGATTGAGACCAAAGACCCGCTTGAATGTATCGTTTACGTCAGCATCAAACCAATGATTTTCGTGGTTAAATTCCGGGTCCTTCCCATCATCCTTGGCATAACCACGAAATCTACCACTGATACCTACAAAATAACAATCTGTAAATATTTTAGCCAAACATTTTAACAAACCAAACCACCCAAACGCTTAACCTTGATACCAACTTTCAGCATTGTAAGCTCTCATGCCTTGATGCAATATTCTGTTATGAAATTATGCAATCTATACAATACAACGTCAATTTGCTATATTATGAACAATAAAGACATGTCGTACTGTCAGAAAGACAATTTTGAGTCCCATATAAAACTTACAAAATTCAGTATCCTCAGCGCTATTGCTAAAATCGTCGGCACTATTGTGGGCGCCTAAAACAAAAAATCACAAAACAAAAAATCTAAATGTCACGAGCATCAGAGGAAGGTAAGGGAAAAGTTGCCTCCAAAAAATATTTGCACACTACAACGCAACGGTTCTCATTTCCAAATTCACAGGTCGAAGTACAGGACTGAAAACTCGAATCTTGACTGCATCTGTGAAAGACGGGGGTTGCCCATTCATCAGATTTTAGTAAGGCCGCCTTGTTACAGAATGCAAACTACATAAAGAAATAATGAAAAACGCCTGCCTGCAATCACTAAAGCAAGATGCGTAGTCCGAACAGGAGAGAGGCTCGGACTAAGGCTTTTTGATTTAGTGACTGCAGGCAGGCGTTTTTCATTATTTCTTAATGATTAATGCCTTGTAACCTTCGTGAATCCGCCTGCTGGCCCGCATTTACCTCATTTTCTTAATGAGAATGCAAACTACAGTTACTTTCCCCACCATCCATGGCATGGTGGTATCCATTCATAGATCAGATATATACATTCATGCCCGACAAACTAAACAACAGAAAATACTTCACTAAAACCGATTAATTCTTGAAACTGTCTCTAACCTACAAAATAATTTCTTTAGTTACCCATATAACAGCTTTTATCCAAGTCGTAGGCTCGGATATCTATAGGCTTTTCACCAGTATCTAGAGTGGTCATATCAGAGTACAACGGATCCAAAGCCTGGCTATCAGAAATATTGGATGTTGTTGGCTCTTCGCTGTGTTCACAAGAACGTCTAATAATTTAAAGGAAAGAAGAAAATCACAATATTGGAACAATAAACAAAAATACAGTTTAAAAACATGTAGTAAACTAAAACAATAAATCTTAAAAACAGTATATAAAGTTTTTAACAAAAGTGTTTTGAGAAACCTGAAACGTTTAGCCGTGACAGCACTTTCCCCAGTAATTTTCTGGCCTTTGGTGACAGCAGAACTCGGCTGCTTATCAGTCTTTGCAGAGTCGCCGTTAGAATCAGATGACTCAAATCGGCGTCTATCCGCTGTAAATTCAAGCAACGAAGCCTGTACTGGCAGTTTCCGCTTTCGTTTGACAGGACTTTTACTGGAGGTTAAATCGATTACAGCCTCCGAAGCTGAAGTGGGAGGAAAATCGCGGCCGGCACTTAACAAACTGGGACTCTTCATGAACCCGGAGGATTTCAGGTTTGGCGGAGCCGAAGGCATCAGATCGGAAGAACTATGGCCCACCGCCGGGGTGGATGTAGTGATGCTTGTTGGTGCAGAAGCAGCGATTAAACTGGAACGTCTCCTGATACCCATTAGCTGTCGCTTCTTGGCGTCAAGCTTTTTCCTAAATACCATGCACAATGGAATACAAACACTAAACTAAACTATGGAAAATAGTAAACATTGTTTGTCTTTGTGTCGTTTCACGTATTATGTAATTCATTAATCAATATAAAGTATATAATCGTTGTACGTTCCGTCTTGTTAATTTCTGGAGTAAATCTTTCTTTCTTTTTCTTTCCTAGTCTAGAAGAGTCAGCCAACCGGGACAAGGAATGGCTTGAGCTTCTTAGTAGCTCTGTACAGAACCTAACTGTACTGATAAAAACTGCTAGCCCAACAACTACGTTGGAATCAAGTGAAGATAAAGGCAACCAGGTGTGTAGCCAGTGGAGAGGAATGGGGAATCCCCCCAAATTAAGGGAGTCCCAGAATTTTCCCCTGCAATGTGTCAACTCCCATTTTGTCAAAAAAGTTTCGCGCCATCGGCACGAATTTAGCGCAATTTACCAAAATCATATGGCTCGGAACCAAAAAATTAGTTCAAAATATACTATTTGGTGTGGTTTGACCAATTTGTGCATCATCTGCGTGCATGAAAACGTACTGAGCCTCAGTTCTTGTCTGTATTTCCAAGCATGCTAGCTTTATAAAAATTCCTCAAACTTCTGGGGGTCTACGCCAAGACCCCGCCAAATTTTGAAATTCCCCCGAAGTTTTTTCTGGCTACGCTAGTGAAGGCAAATACCAGTTATACAGCTTATAATATCAATCAGCAATACATCAATACAGCAATACATCAATACAGCATGCTTTCAAGGCATGAGAAAATACCTGAATAGCATGGCTTTCTGCAAATCCGTACGGTTTTTCTCATCTGATACAAGGTCCAGTATTTTCTGCAGCGGTACAGTTTGCAATACTGTACAAATCAAATGCGACAGATGCAGTTCATGATACTGCAATTCCTCCAAGTGTGTCGCAATCAAATTTTGATCCGGCTAAAAATCCAAAAAATGTAAAGGATTCACAGAATTGATGACAACAACTCTAAAAGGGCGCATAACAGCGCTAACTCCAAGCAATATGAACAAATGATAAATTGAAAGATCTACCTACCACAGACGCAGAAGCAACGTCAGTTTTTAGAGCTGAGCAGGATTGGGCCAAGTTAAGGATTTGATCGAGATCTTCAGGACTAAAACAATTCAAATTTAGTGTAATTGGCAATCTGAACAAACCAAGCAAATTCGGATGATTACGTCAGCTTTCACTTTTTCGCCCAGCGCACACCAAAAAAGGCAAACAAAAAATGACAAAAGCTATTAAACCCTATTTTGCTTTACGAAAAAGAAGTCTTATACTCGGGAAGGCATTTATACAGGCAGCTAAAAAGCACAAGACTGAAAGATAAAAAGGTGGCAGCTATCTTTCTCTTCTGTGACTTCGATCTTAAAGTAACTAACTCATTTAATCTCTGCCAGAAATTAAAAACAATCACTTACTACTGTAGACTGTTGGAAGAAGCAGTGTATAATATAGCCTTCGCTGCAGTCATGGGCCGCTCTTCCTAAAACGCAGGGGTAACTTTTGACGTAACCAAGCTAAGTTATAAAACAGCGTCGGGCTCCAAGAGGAGGATTGTCCAAAGACTTTGAGAGAACTGCCTTGAAAGGAAACTTCCGAGGAGGTCTTGTAGGACAGTGTAAATTAACGTAGTTTGGCACAAAATTAAAGTAAATAATAAAGCAAATTCGCGAGTACTTTTAAAGAATTTGCAAATATCTTTTATTTATAGAACAAATGGATCTTTTCAGGATAACCCACCCCAGGCCCAGATTCCGCAAAACTTGATCAAATGAGCTGAAATTTGGTACGGGTATGTTTTCGACCACGCTGAGTTCAAATATCGCAAAATTTTTCGATTTCGCGAAATTCGATTTTTTCCGATTCGTAAGGGGGGACACCAAGGGAAACCAAAAACTTTTTTGTCTTCGATTTTGCTGAATAGTTGTATTTAGGGATTTTCGAGCTCGCAGAACACGAATCTGAAGTTAGTTTTTCGATTCAGCTTTTCGTTAGCTCAGTATAAGCTTACATCTTAAGCTTACAACTTTAGCTTATATTAAACTAACGAAAAGCTAAGTCGAAAAACTAACTTCAGATTCGTGTTCTGCGAGCTCGAAAACCCCTAAATACAGCTTTTCAGCAAAATCGAAGACAAAAAATTTTTTGGTTTCCCTTGGTCCCCCCTTACGAATCAGAAAAAAATCGAATTTCGCGAAATTGAAAAATTTTGCGATATTTGAACTCAGCGTGGTCGAAAACATACTCGTACCAAATTTCAGCTCATTGATCAAGTTTTGCGGAATCTAGGCCTGGGGTGGGTTATCCTGAAAAGATCCGAACAAATTTCCACTTTCAGGTCAATTTTTATGACAAACTACATGTATATCAAAATTGCAAAATTTTGGAACTCCCGAAATTTTTTAAAATTTTTAACCTGTTTTCGACCATTTCTGCTTTGGCGCCTATGCGATTTTTTATCTGTAGTTCCCGACGGTAGGACCCCGTAAGTTGTCCGGAAGTCCTTAGGCTCCTCCTTCCCAGGCGCGTAGCCGGGGGGGGGGGCGAGGGTGGCATGCCCCCCCCCGAAATCGGAGACAAAAGAAAAAATTTTAATGAGTAGCAGCAGCGTGAATAAATATTTCGAAAAATTTTCGCCTGCGGCGCTACTTTTCAACGAAAATATCTCAAAATCTCCAGATTTTGCTGGAAAATTTCAACCAACTGTTTAGTTGCGGCAGAAATTTCATAGCGTTTTTGGCTTGCCCCCTCCGAAATTTTTTCTGGCTACGCTAGTGCTCCTTCCCATTACAAAAGCACACAAACGACTGATAAAATACAGCCATGCGCATGAATTAATCATAAAACTAAGAGGAGCTTGTAGTAAGTTACAGCACTGACCGCTGATTTAGACGCAGTGTTGTTTCCAGCACCGTTGACACCATAGTCGTCGGGAGGTTCATTGGACACTTCATCAAGGCCAACGGCAGGCTCGCTATCATTTCTATTGACATCGTCATAGTCATTCTGTGACAAGTCATCGTCCGTCTCAGCCTCCCCATCAACAAACTCCTCGTCCTCGTCGATTTCAGTGTCGAAATTATCGGCGTCCAGCTGCTCTTCATCCGACAAGTCTGACAAAATGACGGGTTTCTGACGTCTCCTAGAGGCTGTTCCAAGATTCAGGTCCTCGTAGTCTGACTCGTCTGGGTAATCATCATCGTTTTCATGAGATTCATAGTTCGACTTATTTTCAGCGTCACCATTCTCATCATTGCCGTCGTCTTCAGTAGTGGACATATTTGAGGGCCCAGGTTGCACCTCCCTATCCCATCGGTACTTTCCCGGGATAGGCGATTCTGCTACTGTATTGGGACTGTGCAATTCGTCGTCCATAATTGAGGAATCATTGAAGGAATCTTCATCCGGTCTCATATTCAGATCCTCAGGAATGTCCCAGTGAAATTCGGCCACATCTAAATCTTCATTAGGCGCACCGGCTATGACGTCATCCATTGCCGAATCTTCGTTGCTTTTTTGGCTCAGCGCCAGCACTGAATCTCTCACAGACTGAGCAATTCTTTTGCGCTCTTCTGACAGTTCGGTCGTGGATTTGGTTCGCGATTTGGCCTTCAACAGTTTTGGCACAAAAATCCCTGAAGTAGAGTAACCGGAAGTTGAAGCACCGTGTTGGTTACTGACTCTCTCCGAAACAACTGCACCAGCCTTTGAATCATAACTGGACATTAGATTACTTCTACACTGTTCAACAGCCGTAGTACTAACGTTTTGGCACTTTGTCGACTGCAACAAACTTGGGGACAACGAGTCAGGGTCTGACCTGCCAGCCTGTTTGAGATCAAACAATGGTGATTCCAGCACCACATTTTCATTATCTTTGCCCGCTGCTGAGCTGACGACAGACCTATCTTTTTCCAGAGGTGGAGTGTAGGATCTATCAGAATGTAGACTGACTTTTGCTTTAGGACGGGCAGAAAAACTGGCTAGGGGTTTGACCGGGCGGGTCGATTGTTCCGAGGGCTTATCCTTCTTTCCCTGTTCCAGATCCCTGAGCACACTGTGGTCCGCGTTGGAGGCTGTGGCCCAAAAATCCATTTCCGCAGTATCCACACCGTTCAATTCCAGCATCACATCTTTGGACGGTTTGACGACGGCAGGTTGATGCTGAAACATTAAAACCACATCTTGGCAAACTAGTTTAGCAAACACAACAACAATTCAATTAAATTAAAATTAAATCAATTAAAAACAGTCGGAATATTTCCCAGTTCAGATTCTTTGAATAAATCAACTCTTTCAACCTTGAATACGTATACTGCATTCATTTCCACTAACTAATAAACATCCCGGTATAATGAGCATGACTATCTTTAGCGCCTACGTTTTTCAAAACTACGGTACCGTAGGTACTAGGATGATTAGTATTTGCCACTATTGATATATCAAGAGCGTTCATAACAGTCCCTTAATAATAAACAGCAAGTAGCAACTATAAAACAATGATCTCCAACCTTCTCAAATGACGTTTCAACAGCAGCATAATCATTCACAAGAGTATCTGAAAACAAAAGTATATGCATGACCGAAATCACAAGCGCCCACATGCATACACTTTTATATCACCATACCAAAAACGGAAGGCGCATCAATGCAGAAAATAACGACGGTGCCAGAATTTGCACGCAAACGTTCAGCGCAAACATCCACGAAGCATGCATTTATCTTCCAATTAAACTAAAAATAGGCTTATTTTTAGCGGCTTTTGCTATTTTAAATCACACCCCGTTATCTTTAAAAACGACCGTGTTCGGGCTCATACAACATAAGGGTGGGATGAGCGGGTATTATTTGCTGGACAATTTACTTGCTCTAGTTGCGCACGTTAAACCACGGCAACATCAACCTTTGTGCTCGGCTAAACTGTCTGTTTTAAGATTTAGAACAAACGGTAACTTGAAAGAATTACCCAGGTTTCTTACTATGAAGAGTGGGGGGAAGCCACCTCCCATCCCCTTTTTCCACTTCCCACATTTTTAGGCTGTCACCCACTGACTCACTAAAAGGAGTTCAGAAAATGATAAATTTCTAAGAATTTTGCTAAAATTGATTTTCAAGCTTGGCCTGAAGAAATGTTTGTAGTTATAAACCGTCTAAACTGGGACAAAACCGAATTTTTGAACACTTTTAGCCTAGCAATGGCAGCATAAGTAAAATGCAACTAATTTACCGAATTTCTAAGTTTTTGTACCATTTCTAACCCTCCACCCATTGTTTGGTCCTCCGTACTTATTTTTGGAAAGAAATTTCCAGTTCACTAAAGTACAACTTCTGCCTACGGAGGAAATCTGGCGCAAGCGTGTAGCGGGTGCTTGTACGCCGCTTGCTATGTCATACTATACACTATGTGCTCTAGACAACAGTAGTGCAATGGTGTTAGTAATAAAAAGTAAGATTTTTGAGATTGAGTATTGATCGCTTGATATATATGTCGTTACAGATATAGTTAGTGTGCCATACCACCCAGTAAAAGGATTTGTTGTGTTGCTACAAGTATGTTACGTACGTCGTATGTATGTATACCTGGAATGTTTGCAGCAGGTTTCGCATTCGAGTTTTCCACTCTAAAACAAACAACCCTTTTATATCAAACAAACAGTGTGCTGGACACAATTCCATGGTAGGAACGCTAAAGAATTCAGAATTTCGCGAAGTGGAGCGAGCTCCCCCCATCATTTGTAAAGGAAAGTTTGGGAGCCACCCCTCCCATCCCACACACTAACAAATTTTTATGTTGCGGTAAATTGTTCTTCACCTTTTTTGTCTTTAATTTTGAGGAATCACGAAGACTTTCGGAATGTACACATTTAGGCAAAAGAAATCAATAGATTTTCAAGGAAAATTTGGCAGTATTTGAAGCATATTGGTCATGAAAACGTTACAACTAAGCAGACTATGTACAAAGACCATTTTTTGGTTTGTGTGCCCTTTTCCTAAGGGAGAAGTGACCGGCCCCACAGCCATCCAGCTGGATCTGACCCTGGGCAAGAAACAAGTAAGTAAGAAGTAAGTATTACTTCTTGCCCGCTAGCGGTGAGCTGTTGCGAGGCCCCTAACGGACCTTCAATGTCAGTAACCTTGCTTCAAACAAGGTTGCTGTCACCGAATGTATGAAGCTTACGAAAAGGATTGTCGCCCACACTCTTTTGTGCAGAAGACTAGGACGAGACCATAACAGCCCGAGCATGTTTTACACGGACACTCCCGTAAAGGAAAGTCGACTATGGCCAAAGAAGGGGTGGGGTTTTGTGGGGGGGGGGGTGGGGGGGGGGGGGAGGAGACGGGGGGAGGGGGGGGGGAGGGGAAAGGGGGAAAAAGGGGGGGGGGGTACAACAACAACAACAACAACAACAACAACCCTGTCACGGATGGAGTCTCAACGCGACGCCCAGGTGGGCCCTCCCCAAAGAGGGCTGCGAATCCGTCCCTTACCACGGCAACCCGCCCACGGTCACGAAGACCGGGTGCTGGGGGTCGTCTCTCTCTCGTCGCTTCATTCGTGTTTTTGATTACCAGGGGCCTTAATCCGGCCTACGACCCCTGGTTATTCCTCATCATGGCCGGAGACGTGGAGCTGAATCCGGGCCCGCGTACCACCTACCCCTGCACTGTCTGCGGGGGCCATGTTGCGGGCTGGTCCATCAGATGCTCCAATTCGTCAACACACGCCGAAACGGAACCTAGACGTAAACCCGGTTGGTGCCACCAACGATGCTCGAACATGACCAGAGAGGAGATTGCTACCTTGTCGGCGGACGAGGTGGCGGCGTGGGTGTGCCCTGCCTGCGAAACGGCCGGCGTGGCCACTCGGCAAATTCCCGCTGCCACCAATGCCGAAACTCCCGTGCGGCTCACGGCCTATACCCCTGATCTGTCCAATGCCACCCCCCTAAGCCTGTCGCCGAACACTCCCCCAAGCCAGCCGCCACACACTTCCCCAAGCCGGCCGCCGCGTACACCCCAACCAATTGTGGTCGTCAGCTGTGCCGCATGCGGCACTAAAATCAGAAGGGGATCTCAACCTCTGCGGTGCGCCACCCAGCAGTGCAGCAGTGTGTGCCATCGGGCCACCAAGTGCAGTGGTCTGACACGAGCGCAACAATCCAACACGGCTTGGGAGTGCGACGCCTGCCTGGAAGATCTAGGGCGTCCCGTCAGGCGCGGCCCACCTCCTACGCTAGCCGGCCTGCCCCCTCTCAGAACAGCGAAAGACGCCATCAACAGTGCACCACGCGCCATCTGTCCCGCGTGTAGGGGGCGACTCAGCGCGGGCAGCCGACTAGGCTGCAAGGACTGCGGGAAGAAATTCCATAACCGCTGCGCTGGCCTACCGAGGCTGGAGTTAGACAATCTGATTGCCAACAACGCATGGACGTGCGACGCCTGTGCCAAACGGGCTGCCCAGAGACCGGCCAGTACGGGCCCGGCAGTTCAGCCACCGGGCACAACTCAGCAGCGAAGGTCGGACTTCGCAACCCGCGACACCCTTAGGATTCTGCAGTGGAATGCGGACGATTTGAGAACGAAAACGGTGGAGCTGGAAGAGTGCCTAAAAAAGTACTCCGTGGACGTTGCACTCATACAAGAATCGAAACTCTCCTCGAAGCATTCCAACCCCAAACTCAGCGGCTACAGCGTCGTCCGCCAAGACAGGCCACCCAAAGCGGACGGATCCGTGATCAAGGGAGGAGGGCTGGTCACTCTGGTGAAGGAAGATGTCCCCTTCTCCCGGGCTCCGCAGAGGATCAGCACGGGTGACGACATTCTGGAGACTCTGGCTATCAGGGTCCACACGGCCAAAAACAGCAACATCGCCATAGTCAACTGCTATTGCCCCCCGATCCGCCGCAGAGAGGGGGAGGATCGCAGCGACACCTTGGACTGCGACTCCCTCAACCACAACAACCCACACATTGTGGCCGGAGACCTCAACGGTCACTCCCTCCTATGGGACGAAGCTCAGACCCCTGACAGCAGGGGCGACCAGCTGGAGGAATGGATGATGGACAGCAACATGGTCTGCGTCAACGATGGATCTCCAACCCACGTCAACAGAGGCACGGGGGGCCTCAGCTCACCTGACGTCAGCTTTGTGCGCAGCAGCTGGGCGGACAAAGTCCTTTGGTCTACCCTCGACTGCCTGGGTTCAGATCATGTGCCAATCCTAATGGAGGTGCATACGGGACTGAAGACCCTCAAGGACAGCAGAAACAACAAGGCGACCAAAGGGTGGAACTGGTCCTCAGCGGACCTCCCAGGCTTCACGGAAGGGCTGGACCGCGATGTAGCTGCTCTGCCGCAGATCCAGAAAGATCTTTCAAGAGAAGAACGCGCTCATGCCTTGTCTGTTGCGGTAGCCAAGTTCTCCGACGCCGTCTTGTCGAACGCCCATGAGTATATCGGTACGGCCTACAGGAGGAGCAGCGCCAAGCCCTGGCTCACACCGGATCTGAGAGCCAAAATTAAGGAGAGAAATGCACTCCGCCGCCAAATATCCACCAAAAGGAAAGAATGGGTGGAGAAGTGCGTAGAGGTGCGGCAACTAATAAACGAGGCAAAGGATAATAAATGGCGAGAATTCTTAGAGGACAGCTCGATGAATCAGGATACTGGAAAGGCCTGGAAGCTGGTCAAGTCGCTCAACACCTCCCCGACCGCCGGTCCCCGGAATGAGGACATCGTCGTCAGAGGAAGAGTCATATCTGGAGGCATGGCGAAGGCGGAATGCTTCACCAAACACTTCACCAGTGTGAACAGGCTGCAGCTCAGCAAAGAAGACAAACTGGCTGAGAAACAATTTCGCCGCAATATCTCCGCCGCCCGCAGCCAACCTCTGGACGAATCCTGCTCCGAATTCGGCTTGGATGAGCTCGAACTGGCGATCGGCCAGATGAGAAGTACATCAGCTGCCGGCCCTGACTCCATCGCACCCAGACTCATTCAGAACTTCGGTCCTGCGGCAAAACAATACCTGCTGAACTGCTTCAACGAATCATGGGAGCTGGGATTCAGCCCCCAAGCATGGCGCAACGCCATCATCATCCCGCTTCTAAAGAAAGGCAAAGCCGCAGCGGATCTGGAGTCCTATCGTCCGGTCAGCCTGACGTCATGCCTGGCTAAAACGATGGAGCGGATGGTGTACAACAGGCTGTACTATCTGGCTGAGAAGAACGGGTGGCTATGCAACGAGCAAGCTGGCTTCCGCAAACTCAGAGGATGTGAAGACGCCACTGTACGACTCTCACAGAACATCAGCGACGCGTTCCAAGCTCGACCTATGCAACGCACGGTCATGGCCACCTTCGACTACAGGAAGGCCTACGACAAGGTCTGGAAAGTCAAACTTATGGACGAACTTATTCAGATGGGCGTCCCTTTCCGATTTGTGGCGTGGTGCAACGGATTCCTCCGGAACCGACAAGCTTGCGTCAGGCTGGATGGCACCACCAGCCGCTACCGCCAGCTAAGCCAAGGTCTACCACAGGGGGCAGTCCTATCTCCGCTACTATTCGCCCTCTACGTCAACAAGATCAGCTCGGCAATGCCAGCCTCGGTCTCTTTTGGCAGCTATGCGGACGATCAAGCGGTCTGGTCCAGCCACCCGGTGAAGGAGACTGCAGCCAGCAGGGTGCAACAGGCTTGTGATGTCATCGCCACCATCAGCGGTGAGCTGAAACTCCCACTCAATGCAGACAAGTGCCAGGCAAGCTTCTTCTCTACTGACCCTGGAGAGGCTGGATGGCAGCCCGCCTTACGCATCAACGGCCAAGACCTGAGTTTCAACGCCAATCCAGTGATACTGGGTGTCACTTACGACAGGACGCTGTCGTTTGGTACGCATGTCGACAAGATCTGCAAAGCTGTGGCTTCTAAACTACGAATCCTGGCGGTCGTGGGCAACTCCAAGTGGGGTTGGCGGAAAGAAGATCTCCGCACTACCTACATCGCCCTCTGCCGCAGCGTCTTCGGCCACTGTGCTCCTGCCTGGCAACCGTGGACGTCCACAACCAACATGGGCAGAATCGAACGGTGCCAAAACCGGGCACTCAGGCTGATCACTGGTATGCTGCAGACCACGCCGGTGGAAGCCCTCCGGCTTGAGGCCGGCACCCCCTCCTACGCCGTCATCTCCAGCCGCCTCATTGCGAAAGGGTACGAAAAATCTCTCAGAGTCCCGCCCAACAACCCGCGTCGGTCGGCTATTGAGTCCAACGTGCGACACCGGACTAAGGTCAGAAGCAGCCTCCGCGAAAGGGGCAGCTCGATCTGCGCCAGCATTCCGGAACTGGTAGGTCCGACCCGTCAGGAACTTCGTCTGCCGGTGGTTTGCCCCTGGAAGATCGAACGGAGCTGGTCTTGCCATCTGGCTCTGGTCAGGCCTACCGATAAGAAGTCCACGGCGGAGGAACTCCGCTCGAGCGCCGTCGACACGATCCGCATACGTCATGCCAACTGCAGTCGAATTATCTACACGGACGGTTCGGCGACCAGCGGAACGGACGACGGGGGCGGCGCGGCCGTCCTGACGTCAGGTGACCCGGAGCACCCTACTATCCTCGAATCGTATCAACAACGGGGCCGGGCGACCACCAGCTCCTTCGAAATGGAGCTCCTTGCCATTCGCCTGGCGGCCGACGCCATTGCCTTAGCAGGGAGCGCTGAGCCCACTGTCATCTGTTCCGACAGTATGGCCGCCATCAGCGCCCTATCCAGCCCCTCCTCTCCCAACACCGACGTCCAAGTCACAATGGAGTGTCTGGACCGGGCGAGCAGCTTCTGCTGCATCTCTCTCCAGTGGGTGCCGGCTCACGTGGACGTCCCCGGCAACGAAGCGGCGGACCTCGCCGCGAAAGAGGCTGCGCAGAGCGAGGCCCCGCCGGACAGGTCTATCTCTTATCCTGCTGCTCTCGCCTGTCTCAAACGCCGGATCCAGGACCCTCCCCCTTCCAAGCCGGAAACTGCTACGGCCTACGCGTCTGGCTTCGACAGACACACTGGCGGTATGGGGCGCCACGATCGGATTCTCCTGGCACAGCTACGAGCCGGGCACTGCCGACGCCTTGCCGCATACCGGGCCATCATTCAACCCGGCTTCGATCCCACGTGTGGAAAGTGCGGCCAGGAACCGCAAACACTCAGCCACTGGCTCGTTGACTGCCCGGCCATGATTCAGGCCCGGGTGAAGTACCTGGGAGAGACGACCCCCTCACTCAATATTCTTTGCGATAACCCTGTGGGTGTGGTGGCATTGGCGCGGGCCACTCTCTGAGCGGCTCACGATGCTTCTGCCGACCTCAACAACAACAACAACAACAACAAACGCCTCGGGTAATTGTGAAGACAATTATTCGGTGTCAGCCAATCACCCTTCCCCAATAGTCAAAATTTAAAATTATCGTGGCTGACACTACTCCTAACAGGTGCACATCCAACTGGGGTGGGGCGTACGAAAAAAAACAGAAACCCTGCCGCAGGAAATGTTGCATTAGAGTTTATTTCACCTGAACAGGGATAAATTCAGGGATTGGGGATCGGGACTATGTTGTCTAACGGTACCTCAGCAACATACAAATCGTACGAGACATGTACTATGTACTCGAGGGCTTGACTACATAGTCCGGGCTCACATTCGTGAAAGCCAGGGCCCGCGTGAAGGATTTGGCTGGCGATGCAAGAAGCAGCTGTCAGGGTCCAGTCACATATGCTTCATAGGCCGGATATATACCATACTGCCCGACTTCAGTATGGCGTCGTTGCATTCGCAACGAGCAAGACACTCCCAGTTGCTGGCTTACTTCTAGGCCAAACTTTATGGGGTGGGGGCTCGAAGAAGCCTCCCCATCGGTTGGGGGGCATATTTTTTAACAAATGTTTAGGTTTTTGTGTAAAAAAGCTGCGAAAAATTGCTAAGAAACTAATGCTAGGTGTTTTTAAACTAAAATAGTATAAATTTAATTAAAAATCCGGCGAAACCGGAAATTTGTTTAACAATTTAGGGTAAAAATGGTAAAATTTGGCAATTTTTGGGGTAATGGGGGGTCGGAATTTATGGGGGGAGGGGGCTTTTTGTGGGGGGCTCATCGAATGGGGCCCCCCAGTAGAAGTAAGCCAGCGCTGCGATAGCTTAGCGCAGAATCCATATGCATAGCATATGGACCCCTCTTAGGGTTGGGCTTATTCTAGTGGGGGGGGGGCCCCATAAACACCCTTCCCCCCCAAAAAATCGTTCCCCCCTTTTTGGTACCAAATTTTGCCCTAAAAAATCGCTCAGAAGGCCAGATTTTCAAAAATCTTCCGGCTTCGCCGGAGATTTTTACTCAATTTTTGCCCTTTTCAACTCTAATCTGATTATTTTTGCTATAAAAATCAATTTTTATAGTATATGCCAGAAAAACAGAGCTATTTTTAGCATATGTTTCGAAAAATTCCTTGCCCCTCGGACTTTTGGGGTCCCCCCCAAGAAGCCCCCCCCAAGAAAAAATCCCCAGAATAAGCCCAGTTAGGGTGGGCAAAAAACAAACAATCCTGTACAGTAAACAGTCAAAAACAAACAAAAAGAACAAAATTATAACCTGTATGAAGTTCTTTCATCACGAGCCGTCACGGTGGGTTTTACACAGGCCACCTGCCTTCCGTTTTTAGTCAGAGGTGCTGGAGTGACAGAAACCATGGAAGAAGGGGTAGAAGAGGTAGGCTGAATTGTGTCCTCCCTTGGCCGACTAGGCACAGTAGGAGGGGCCCATAACCGTGGCCTGTTCTGTAAAGGTACTGGCTTGCGAAAAGTAAACTGCCTAAAACAAGACTGTCAAAAGCCCAAAACATGTATTGTTGAAATCGTGAATGTATGCAATTCGAGAAACTAACATAAATTTATCAATCAAAAACAAAGAGAGTATATATTATTGTTTCCAAAACATTTAGCATTTATTAGTTGCAGAAACTAAATTGACGTTAAAACGTTAACAACGATCACCATACATTTTCAAAGAATGCATTATTACATACACTTCAAACTGAACTTTAAATTATAGTTAACACGTAAATGCAACCAAACATACAACATCATAATCTATAAATAAAATTCGAAAGCTATATAAATTTATGAATGCTTACTTTCCATTCGACATGATTTCCTAACAATAGATCTATGAATAGCTGATTACATTAAATACACCTCGAAATAAAATCTTTTGCATGATCAAACAAGATCTGGAAAAATAGAAATAAAGTATAGCTAAACTGATATTGTGTAGATTCAAGCGGACTTTTTTCGGATACGCGCCGTGTCAAGTTCCACGACGGACTGTCCCCCCAACCTAGCCCGCTTAGTATTGGAACCGGAGGCAATTCTTGGCTTTCTCTTGGCAGTTCTCTAATGGCTGCCATGTATGGGAAACCATGACGACCAACCAACTCAACGACAACAAGCGGACTTTTCGATGCCCTTATTACGAATATGACAGGGACTAAAGCTTATGACGAAAACTGATAATTGATAATTACTGAAGCCGATTTCTTTTTGAGGCCAAGACTTGCTAAGGAAAACTTTAACGTGCCAAGCCTTAAATCCACTTTTCCAAACGATTGTAAAGCAGGTATGATCCTAACCGCGCACTCAGTTGTTCAGAATGTTTGACACTGAAACTAGGAGCGCACTTTGGTGGCCCCTCCCGAAACCAGATGTAAAGAAAAATTTATTATAGCGCGGACATAATTAATAGTAATGGGCACTGGATATCCGGTTAAGTTTAATATCCAGATATCCGTGCACATTTTTTACAGCCACCTCACCCCAGTCGGTGCTCCGGTTAGGGGTAGTGCCAGCTTAGAACGTATGCATTTTTGAGGGAAGGGGATGCTGACACTGAATAATTGCCATAGCATACCCGAGGTGTTCTACAAGGCTATCAGAACGTCCATTACGTACACCGTAATGGAGGTGCTGTGGTAGCTCCACCAGAGAGGCGGTCACCCCTTGACAATCTCGGTAAATTGCCCAGGAGGGATATTTGAAATAGGGTGCTAGAGCTTATTTTTTGTTCAAGCTCTAGACTTGACATGATCCTCCACTTGTAGCGCAGTAAGAAACCACTGCGCTACGGGAGGTTCCCGTGTACATTTCAGTCAAAACAATGAAAAATGAGCAAATTTTTGACAGAAATTTCCAAAATTGTAAAATATTTTTCAAAAATTCCACGGAAAATATTTTTGAAACGTTGGTTACAGCTTGGTTGCATGATAGGCATTCACAGCCTGCCGAAAAATTGAAAATTTAACTGCAAAACCGAAAAATTTTCTTGAAGTTAATTTTGGAATAGGCGGATAACCAGACATCCGTTAACGCAAAATAGGCGGATATCCGAATATGAAAAAATATCCGGTGCCCATCACTAATAATTAAAAATTCAAAATTTTTCGCGCCTTCAGGGCGAAATTGACTTCATTTTTGGCTTAAAGTTATTTTAGCGTTTCCTTTGGCGCGAAATTTACTCAATTTTTGCTTATTTGCCTTTCTAACCCGATTTTAAAAAGCTTCAATTCTGGGGGACTTCGCCCCCCAGACCCCCAAATTTTTCTGAGGTCCGCCCAGCGAAATGTGCGCCACTGACTGAAGCCGTTACTGAATGTAGTTTTGCCTCAGTATTCCCTCAAGATTTTAGCTGCGAATCTGTGATTTCGCTAGTGGTTGCATTAACAGCAAGTTGTACATTACATGCAATCTGAAGGCTAGAAACCGGTCCTTCGTAAAAAGAATTAAAATTGGAACTCCGACTGAAACAATCTAAAATCGGCTGAAATATTAGTCAATGGCAATCCAAAGTACACCTAACCCAGACTAGGCATAAGTTAACGGATGAGTGGATGGAATAGTTGACATCCTTTCGGTCTTCTCATATTTGGCCAAACTTCAAAACATTTAAAGCTATTGTAATATCGTATTAATCTTTTGAAAAAAAGCTTCCATAGTTCTTAGCCACACACTACTTCGAAAAACATTCATGTAAGCTCCGGCCGATAGGAAGGTACGATCCGGTCCAATCCGATCAACCGACAACAATACCGACGACGGATCATTAAATTTGTTTGAAAGTTTAAATTAAATTTGTTCAAGTCAAACTCTAACAGTGCCATCCCGTTGTAGCCCGCCATCGTGTCTTCAACTAAGTATACGTGCGTTTATACAAGCACCTACTTATGTCTTACCTGCACCTACCTAATATGGATTAGAGCCTTCTTGAGTGGTCGCCTTCAACGGGTTAAATTGAAAACGTCTACGTCTTCGTGTTTACCTGTTACGAGTGGACAGTTCCCCAAGGTTCGGTGTTAGGTCCAATTTTATTTGTAATATATATTAATGATCTGCCAGAAAACTTGACGATTGAAACCCGTCATTTTGCCGATGATGTAAAATTTTTTACAGTAGTAAACCGGAATAATGGCGTAGATGTCCTTCAGGCAAATTTAGATTTAGCGAAGGACTAGACTAGTAAGTGGCAAATGAGTGCTGCTGTGAGTAAATGTGGTGTTTTGCATACTGGATATCGTAATGCTAAGCGTGCATATGCTTTGGGTGGGGAAGGTATCGTTGAAGTTAATATTATGCGGGATCTTGGTATACTAATTAGTGATGATTTAAGTTTTTCAAAACACATTAGTTTTTTAAGAGCAAAGGCAAATCAGCGAGTTGGCATTGTATTTCGAAGTTTTCACAGAGGAAACATTAAACTGCAAGTAAAATTATTCGTAACATATGTGCGGCCTATCCTTGAATATTGCACTCAGATTTGGTCCCCGTATCCCCGTATTTTCAGGGGGGTTGTACCTCAAGAATAAATTTGTGAAATTTTTTGAAAAATTGTTAATGTTTTGAAATTGTACTGTCAAAACTGATTTTTTCCGGCTATTTTTGGTTACCCCTTGGCCATTTTTTCGTTACCCCTTGTCCCCGACGGCGATAGGGCTTGTACCTTGTCCGGGTTGGGGGGGGCTTGGACCCCCCCCCCAGACCCCCCCCGCGTTAACCTATGCTGACAACACCACCTTCCATTTACCAATTTTTTGAGAAGACACTCAATTTCCGACTACATCCCATCGGGCTCTCATCTTTTCTATGAGGTTAATATTCAGATATGTAAGCTGGTTAAAGTTTTCATTCGGCGCCCGTATCGGTTACGTCTAAACGAAAGTGCCCGTCTTTCATCAATTACAATTGGAATTTTAGAACAGAAGATTTCAAAAATTCGTTAAAATTAATTTAGAGACATTTTCACAACTGCATTTTGGTAAACACACAAAATTACTTAACAAAATTTGAAAAATCAGAAGCATGAAAACAAAAAATTACGAAATTCCAGAATAAAGGAAGTAGAATTTTTCCCTTGCAATACATGTTCCTAATTTTTCAAGTATGTTTAACATTTAGTTTTTGTTTTAACTCAGACGGGATAATGGGTGGCTTGCACCAGTCGTGTTTATCTCCCGTTTAAACTAAACTTGAGTTTAAACTCGTGTTTAGTCATTAGTAGGCTTGCACCAGTCAAGTTTAACTTAAACTGGAGTTTAAAATTTGTGTATTTAAACACCACCTACTGGAAATTTAAACTTGAGATGGACCAGGTTTAAGGTCATGTTTAAGGCAAAAATGACAGTTGCTTGTTGTTTTTGACGTCGGATACAAAAAATAAGAAATCATTAAAATTGTTAACACAGTAATTTTATTAACACCGTCTGAAAATTTACTTTTCTGACGGAAAAATGGTTACTTTAATTTTTCATCATTAACCTGTCAGTACATGCTCATCCTCAAAATAAGTACTTTGAAAATAATTGATTTATGCTGAGGAAGCAAAAGACGCTTTCTTTTTTTATAGCCTCCTGTTTAACGTCAGGTTTAAGTTTATTGAAAGTTCTGTTAAATGAAGTCCGATTTAAACCTCACGTTTAGCTGCTGTTTAGTTTAAAATTCTAACTTTTTATTGGCCAAATTTATCATTGTGATTGGAATTGCGGAACTAAAACGTGACCAAGTCAATTTAAGTCGTGTTTAAATTTAAACACGAGTTTAGTTAAGCAGCAGTTAAACATCACTTGAGCAAGTGATTAAAATTTAAACTTAAACAGGAGTTTAAGTAAACACGAGTTTAAGGGTTATTCATGAATAAACTAAACACGACTGGTGCAAGCCAGCTTTAAACTCCTGCAAAAAATTATTCTAGTCCATTTTTAAGAGTGGAACCGGCCGGTTCCAAATCCTATCGGTTCCGGTTCCAACCGGTTCTAGTGGAACCGGTCCCAACTCTACTTAAATTGACTTACAAAGAACGGCTTCTACGGTGTGGTTTGCAATCTTTAGAACTGAGGCGCCTTTTGTATGATCTTCATCTCATGCATATTGTTTATAATGCTTATGATTGTTCATTTGATGAGTATTTTACTTATTCGTCTGACGCAGGGACGAGGGGCCATAACTGCTTTACACATCAGACCTAGGCAGTTTCGGAAATCTAAAACTGGACATCCTTTCTTTTATAGAATTTGTAATGTTTGGAACTCATTACCTGATAACGTAGTAACACGTTCTTCGCTGAGTATGTTTAAGGAAAAGCTTTTCAATGCAGAATCTCAGCTAAAAACGTTTATGCGGGGGCGTGCGTTACAAGTACTTTAGTCCTTTGCATGTCACAGGTCTGTATATAAATATATCTTGAGGAAAATCACGTAGTACGTATATACGTACATTCTTGTACAGTCTTTTCAAACTAGTAGATATAGACTCTTTTGACTTAACCGTGTGCCGACCAAATTCTTGCGTCATATGTATTGAATGCCTACTAATCCTGTCACGGCGTAGCCGCTTGTACACATCAGCATCGATGTGACAGATGCAATACCTGTTGTATGTGGACGCGGCATCGGGGTTGGGCGGCCGCGGGGCTAAATCACATCTTTGTAATAAAGAATAATATAACACGGCGTGATTTGCTCGGGATTAAAAAAGTCCGACACTTGCAAACGGGTAAGAAAATACACAACGTAGCTTTCCAGGCAATACACCATTTCTAACCAAACCAAGATCTTGAAAAATAAATTTCCAATCACACTCCAAACTGCAGCAATTTATTCAATTTAAAATATTTATTTATCAAGAGCTTAATACAACAACTGACAGCCAATTTTCAAGATAGTGCTCATATAACAAAAGCAGCAGGCATAAACAATATCGTTGTTAAAAGATAGATTTAGTGTATTTGCAGATGAAAGCGATCATCAACCACCAATGTTGATTGCACCGTCCTATTCTACGACACCCATAAATACGTATTCTTGACTCCACAAACCCAACCCCAATGGTGCTTCTACCAAACTATGTATTACATTATATTTAAGTAATATGCATACATAACAAGTAAGCATTAATGGATAACATTGCATTACACAACATGAATAATAAATAGTTAGCTACAATAAAACAAGCATTCAGCAACAACAAAGTGCAACAATGAAGAATGAACAGGAATAAAAATGGATGAGCGAAGACTATAAAAACAACTGACAAAATCAATCAGCAGGTCGAAAATCCAGGAACCATCTTACAGTCACACAACCGACACAGTACAGACAAGTGGAACAGCTCTCGAATATAACCAGATAATTTCCCGTACTGCTCAAGACTTTTCAGTAGCTTCACAAGCTAAGAATTTTCTGAAAATTCAACAGTTCAGGATACATTGGCTGCAGTCATTCAGAAGTAACAAACAGCCAACTTGCAAAGGAAGCTGTAAGTGAAAACAGACCCATTCCACCTACCCCATAATCCAAACTGTGTTAGGGTCGATGTTATCAAACATCTCAACCCATGGTTTTTTTTTGCGTCAGGGGCTGCGTCATGGCGCAAATTTTTTTCGTGTGACGCAAATGAAATTAGCCCTGACGCAAGCCTGGCGCAGCTGGATTTGAACCTCAACTAGAGGCAAAATTGTGCAAACTTGCTGGAAAAATTGTGTTTCAAACAAGATAATTCTAAAAATTTTCTGCGGGGGGCTGCGCCCCCAGACCCCCGCATGTCTGCCTTCTTACTTGTTGCTGAGTGCTAAGATGACTGACAAACTAACATTTTAATTAATCATTGCATATAAGGGCGCATGTAGCAGCGGCAACAGCTTGCAAGTCTTGCAGATGTAGCACTTAAAAATATTTTAATATATATACATTCGATATTCCAAAAACCGGCCATACTTAATACCACATCAACTGGTCGCGAAAATGCTCTAAATTAATTCCTGGGAGAGTCTTAATTGCAAAAATTCTTCAACTTCTGGGGGGCGGAGCCCCCCAGACCCCCGTGTTGGTTCTTTCTCTAGATCTTAATGCTTCACACATTAAAGTCGTCTTTAAAGATGCAAAATTTGAAAAACAGGTGAAAAATGTGTTTAATGCTGTGTATTGATGGTTAAATAGTTAAATATTGGTTACACATTAAAATAATGTTTAAAATACTTATTAAATTGTTTAAAAATAAATTTTATTTTTGACGCAGTGACCCCAGTTCCTGACGCAATAAATTTTTTCCTGACGCAGCATTGGCGCAAATCGTGAAACCAAAAAAAACCCTGTACCCGGGTTGAAACCTCAACCTGGGTTGAGATTGGGGTTGAAAATTTCGACCAATGTTATCAAAACAGGGTTGAAACAACAGGGTTGGGGTTGAAATTGGGGTTGCGTTCCAACCCAGTGTTATCATTATATTTGGGTTGAAAATTTGGATTGAAATGGCTAAATCTCAACCCTGCTCAGTGAGGAGGGTTGAGATTTCAACCCGGGTTGAAACAACAGAGAAGACACTTTCCTTCTAGTCTTACAATAATATTTTTTATATTTTTAAAAGAACATTTAATGGTACGTATATCTATTAATTCTTTGGTCTTTAAAAGTAAGTTTAAAATATATATCTCATAACTCCATTGGTGATGAGGACATTATTGAAAACAAAGTGATTTATTCAAGTTTTGTTTCAGCAAGCTTATGCATTACTTTTTTCCATTCCAATCACTGTTTGCTTGGTATTTTGTCATTTACGATAAGCTAGCGTAACTGTGAATCGTTGGCTAGACCCTCAAAGGAAAGGCTACTGGTGGTTTCTGAAAATGGGGTTGAAATCTGGGTTGAATCGGGGTTGAAACTGCTCAACCCGGGTTAAGCTAACCCAACCCCAAAAAACAATGATAACATAGGGTTGAGCAGCGGGGTTTAGCCAACCCGAAAATTTTAGGGTTGAACCCGAAAATGGGTTCAACCCGGGTTGAACTCAACCCGCTTTTGATAACATCGGCCCCAGAAAAGATCTAGTCAGTCATAGAATAAGGTCACCAAGGAGGGGCAATCCCGATCCCCCTCTTTGACGTGGAAAAAACTTTCTTTCTCAAATATCAGTATCGGAAACATTCCCTTTTTAAGTTATGACACCTCTTTTAGTAGTTTTAGAATACAGGTGGTCGCCACTCAAAAAATATACAAATTGCATATTATTAAGCCGCCTCACGAAAGGTCAAGTATATAAAAGTACGAGTGACATACAGTTCGCAGTTTCACGTAGCAGACACCGTCAACTGATTTTAGCAGAACACACTCCATGAGAAATCCATAAATCAAAAACAATGCTACTGTTTGGCCGCTGAAGCAGCACATTTCAGGCAATACATAAATCGAATATCGATCACAGGCTGCAGTCCAAGAATGGTCCTCTCAAAATTACGACTCTATAGCTGATGTGATAATTAATGGGGTTTTTTACATTACATACAACTGACCAAATACTAAAAAAGTATTTTAACTTATATAAAACACGATCCAAGAAATCCCCGCCATCACAACAATTTTCCGAAATTTGCTTATTCAGAAACGCAAAAAAGCAACACAAAACACGAAAATAAGGAAATTGCAACTAAAGCATCACATTTACTTTAATTTAGGCATAATAATATAACAATAACACAAAGCAAGAGAACAACATAAATTATCACAAGTTCAAAAAGATCAAGGATATCATACATAGATGATCATCGGCTCAGCACCAACAACCACTCTCTTCGTCCTTGGCTTGTAAGGCCGGCTGCTGCTGATTTCGCAGAGGAACAACTGATGAAGGATGGAAGAAGTGCATAAGGAAAATTAACCACAAAACTTATAACCTCAATACTTACCATACTGTAAAAAGCTTACCCGGGGTTGTCTCCGTAGCAGTATAGTGTGATAGTTCTGTTGGGGAGGAGTTTATACTGGACTTACTCTAAGGTTTTTCCTGGATGCTGTTCTAAGGGAAGATCAAAAGTTCAAGAGAAAAAGGACTGGGTGAGGACGGGGGCGAAAATTTTACTTGAAAATGTACAACAAACGTGTGGCATTTGCAGCAGCCTTAGACCACCAAGCCTGCTTGCGTTTTTCAATATAAAATTTCAATGGTTAACGGATGCTAAAATAATAGAATTAGCAATAATAGTAAATTATGCCCGCTAAGCTCTTGTACGTTGGATGCTTTTCACCGTCAAGTTACTCATAGTATCTGGCATAGAGTAAGTCTAGATACAAAATCTAATATCTATTTGGGGGAGCGTCATGACTCTCCCATCGATTACGGTTCACCCGAAATGAGGAAGCCATATTCAGCATAAACCGTAGCAGCTTTTGTGACTACAATACCAAAGAAGCCCAAAAGTAGTCGTGGCACTACAAAACAGCGATTAACATTAAATCAACATTAATTAAATTAAATAAATAAATAAATTAAATCAACATTAATTTCAGACAGCTAAAATTAAGCTTCCGCTATTCTAGCGAGCTATCCATTATTTCAGCATTTTTCACTCCTCAGGATATTGGGGTGCCGCGTCCACAACTTTTTATTCCAAGCTAAGCAAACTACAAACCATTCTTACTATAGCAGAGGGCTAGATATTGATACCTCAGGAGATGGGTGTAGGAGCCACCGAAAGTATCTCGCAAAAGAAAGAAAAATACGGAAATGTAAGTGTTAAAACTAAAAGGATACTATCTTCTGTTTTCCGACTGCTTTCATCCATTCCAGGAAGTGCTGCGGCAACTCGACGGAACAGCTGAAATAATTAAGAAAAGCTCACTACTGAAATTACGAAGATAGCAAGAAAATTACAGATGCAGTGGTTTGTAAAACATTAAAAGGGAAACTAACTAAACCATACAAATAATTGTCTACTTACAGACTGGTCAATAATACTACATGTACAGCTCACACTGAATGTTATAGTAAACTAAAAGATAAAACCAGTTAAACTTGCATCAGACGGATGCATGCATACCTGCTTCACATTGTAGCCAGCCTTGGCACTGGTTTCAATAAACATAACATTAAGCTCTTTTGCTTTTCTTTCTCCTTCTTCTGTGCTAACTTGCCTAAATACAGCTCTTCATATAATGATGACCTGACAATAGCACAGCTGGCACATCAAAAATCGGGCAGCTGGGAACTTAAGGATGAGGGATGAGGTAACACCCTAGCTGACTAATACTTTCAGTAATCAACAACGTGCGCATATTACCAATTACCAGTCAATAACAAGTAACAATCTGCAAATTGAAACGAACGAACGAACGGAACTGTTTTTCCGGAAATCAACATGGGTTTGTTAAACGCAGATCTACGCTTTCTCAACAAATGGAATGTTGTGTGAAGTACTCTGAAGCGATAGATAGCGGTAATTGTGTACATGTTGTATTTCTTGATTTGGCTCGAGCGTTTGATACGGTACCACATGCTAAATTGTTGCAAAAACTAACCAGTCTAGGTATTCGCGGAAAGGTGGGTGGTTGGTTACGCGATTTTTTGACCAATAGAACTCAATGTGTTAAGGTAGAAAATGTGTTATCTCCGGAATTACCTGTTAAAAGTGGCGTTCCACAAGGGTCAGTACTTGGGCCATTATTGTTTCTGCTATATATAAATGATGTTGATAGAGTCGTAAAGTTCTCGTCCATTAAAATGTTTGCTGATGACATCAAACTGTTCAAAGAAGTGAAAAGTTGGATTGATATTTGGTTGTTGCAATTTGATTTAGATAGCATTTGTATGTGGTTTGATGAATGGCAATTGACTTTAAGTGTGCCAAAATGCGCAGTTTTTTGTCTTGGTAATTGTAAGTGTAATATATATTGCACTGTAAATGGTGTTGACGTCAAGCATGTTGATAGTGTAACTGATCTTGGAGTGTTGTATTCAAAAGGTTTCGAATTCTCAGAACATTGTCATAAGTTAAAAGCAAAAGCATGTCAGAGATTGAACATGTTCAAACGTAGTTTTGTCAATCACGAACTGGATTTTCAAATAAGAATGTATAAAGTTTACGTTAGACCGTTGTTAGAGTATTGCACTCCTGTGTGGTCACCGAGGTATTTATTTACGGGATATTGATGCTATTGAATCAGTACAGAGGAAGTTTACAAAATCCGTCCAAGGATTGTCAGAACTGCCTTATGTGCATCGTCTACGTAGATGTAATTTGGAATCTTTAGAATACAGACGGCTAATTTTTGATTTGTGTTTGCTTTATAAAATTATACATGGACTAATTGATATTGACTTTGACATTATGTTTCGTTACGCGCCTGCCTCAGGAACACGTGGCCATCACCTCAAACTGTACCCACAAAGGTGTCGAATGATAAAAACTATGTCATTCTTTTGTCATCGAGTAATTAATTTGTGGAATAAACTACCTATTAACATTGTTTCAGCTTCTAGTTTGTCATCCTTTAAAACATTACTAGCAAACAATGACATCATTTGTCGTTATTTGAAAGGACGCGCCCTTCGAGAGACTTAGTCTTGCGCGCGTCCTAAACTATAAATTTATGAAACTATTTTCTTAACCCTCAGTCATGCGCTCATAGAGATTATACCTACCTGTGCTCTATCGACAGTACGTATACGTATATATGTATGTTACTATTATGTTCAAGATGTTTGTAGGAAGTCGACCCCTCCAGTGGAATTGTACTGTTTGATTTTCGTATATGTACGTTTTTTCTATAGTAAAGGCGGGGAAAGCGCCAGAAAAGATAATGAATGAATGGTGGCATATATCAATCCTCGTTTGATTATATGCATATGGTATGCTGCGGGCCTCCGATGCGAGCAAACCATTATGGAAACAAAACTATGTATGTTTATATGTAATGCATATATATAAATATATGCGTAGTGAATGACCATACATACATAGTGTTAGAAGGGTGCACATGTAACCTAAAAAGTTATGTGGGCACGTTTTGCTTCGCTATCGGTTGGGTTACAGTCTGGGTAGGTAGATAGGAACGCAGCATATCGACGCTTAGGGGAACTGAGACTCAAGGTGTGCTAGGCATACCTAGGAAAGTTTCTGTTTCTTTATTTCTTCATCATGTCTTCTTCCATATTAAAAAGGCCATACTGGCTATCTGAAAGGCACTTGATTAATATTTATAATCTATAGTGCACTTCGGTTCGTGTGCGTATGTATATACGTATACGTCTTTTATCTATACTTGAGGTATATATTTTTTCATTTTTATCTTTAAAAACGAAAAGATTTACAGTTAAAAATTGTGATGTTGATTAATTAGTCTCAGTTTAGTGGTTGTGTTTGTTGGGGTCGCACATGTATGTAGTGTACACATATTCGTACGTATGTACGTATTGAGGAACAAAAGGCACAACCACTGCAGGTGGGTCTCCTCCACGCCTCCATATAGAAAGACATTAGTGCGTGCGAGGGGGGCGGATTTTTCACACCATTCATTCATTCATTCATTCAAAAATCCTATTTTGTTTATATTCTTATCTACATCACCCGAATCTGATGACCTTGCACTGCAATCTCCGTTTGTATCCAACCCTTGAAATTTATAACAAGAGGCATAAGAAAAAATAAAAATACCGTTTATCTCCCAGATCAGTCTTATTTCCCACCAACATAATAATGACATCAGAGCCACGTTCTGTTCTCACGTCGTCTATCCATTTCGATGTTTGATGGAATGAATTAGCATCTAAATTAAAAATGTACCGTAAAATTAGCAAGGATATAAAATCGTCTATGTTGCGATAAACCGCTAAACAATGAACCCGTTTTAGCTGAATGTTCTTCTTATGGTCCGAACTCACTGACCATGAAAGGAGGTCATTCATCAAGTAAATTCTCATGAAAAAGTAGATTATATGACATATCAATCACGTTTCACAGCAAAGGAAAGGTAATAGCACACTTGTTATGTCATAAACCACAACCGCCACAGTGCTGTCACGAATGTAGGAAGGAATCAGCGATCGAAATCTAAACAGTAACCAAACACCTTTCTCAATTAACATGGCTCTATTTTCTACATATTACGCTCAGGTCACGCTCGAGAAAGGGAAAAATAACCCTACAACTAATTAACATATTATTTTATCATCTTAGTTAGGGGACATAAATTACAAGCCAAGCATTCTGAGGCGCCTCTCAAACTGACAGAAGTGTTTACAAGAATAAAAATGCTGCAATGGAGCATGAGAAATGTAATATGGGTGACATTAGGCTTTAAGCAGACATAGAACTAGGTTAAAAGCGCACTAATGTGGACCAGCTTCGCTGAACAACCCATACTTGCGGAAACCGCTCATACTGATGCTAGCGGCAGTTCTACTGTAACAGTTTACCAATTTGTCAGCATAACTCTGTGTCTGCAACTATGTATGTAAGTGTGCTCGTAATACTAAATACTTACTTAAAATAAAAAAATTAACTTAATACAACATACAGTAAAAATTGATGTCACAGATTCTACTCTGACAGTGCCGGATAAAACGCTTGAAGCTTAATATTTCAAAATGAGCAAGGTAAGCCTGGTAAGCTGACGAATGCAGAGTTTATGCCAGTAATCGTCATGCACAGTGGAGGGGTGACGGCGAATATGGGTTGTTCACCGAAACTGGTCCATATTAGTGCGCTTTTAACCTAGTCCTCTTGCCATTTAAAACCTGCCCCTCCCACACGAAAGTTTTAAAACCTAGTCCTATGTCTGCTTAAAACCTAATGTCACCCATATTACATTTTTTCATGCTCCATCGGATCAATTTTATTCTTGCCCTATTTCATTTTAAGGTTACCAGTATAACTTAAGTCAAAGTGTTAAAGCTTTATGAAAGAAACTTTAAAAATTCCACCAGTAAATAATCGTTAACTGAACTCACGGAAGAAAGAAGCTTGAAAAGTACAATTTCCACCTTTTTCTAGATTTTTAAAGGTCTTCTACAATTATATCGATACGAGTATTCAAAACCTCAGATTGCAAGCAAATCAGTAGCTAACTACAGGCCGTGATGTGCTTCGGCAGTACAGTACTGCCGCGCAACCAGTCACAAATATCACTGTCATTCCCACCCCCTGGCTAGGTGTTTGGTTTTGACACAAATTTACACTTTTAGTAATGAATCCCTTTTCTAATAAACTTTTTTCTGATGAGTTTCTGATGAATTTTTCTAATGAATCCCCTTTCGGATAAACTTTTCCCAAAAGGAGGGGTTTCAATCCCCAAAACTCCTCCCCTTTATACGCCCATGGAGGACAGATATTGAAAATCGCCTCAGTTACTACACGCTACCCGTCCCAAAGTTTCTTATGCTACAAGTCGCGTGTCCCTAGCCTGTTTCCTGAGCCCTGTAGCCGTGACACAAAATTGGCCTTTTTTGGCCATCTTAGCGGTCAGGCCACTTTTGGCCGGCCGTACAGGGGGTAGGTCGGGCCGGGCTGTGAGAAATTGTCCAAAAGCTACTTAACACATATATACGTAAGTATACTACTCTCAGAAAAACCAAACTTCACCGGCAGAAAATGCCCAGATCGTTCAGTTTTTGAGTTCGAAACAAAATGCTTTTCCAAGCGTGACTTTTACATGGAAAATGACAAACGGACCTAACTTGTTTGGAAGCGAACATTTTCAAAGTTGACAATTTTGACCAAAACTTGTATTTTGCTACTTGAAGTACTAGTCGTGCTGATTCCAATGATGCCAAATTTGTCTAGTTTCGTTGAGTATGTAGCTGGCACGGTGCTCGAACGGGTCTCTAAGGACCGCGCAGCGCCCTTTACACCCATATTATAGGGTGAGCGCTATCGCGCCTCCTATAATAACTTCTGGCTTTATTCCTGGTTCTGGATGTTGAATCCCGGGATAAGCGCCAACCAAAACTTCAAGTGTCCTGTGGTGGAACACGCAGATATCGCTGGAGTAACACTTTTACCTTTTTACAAACTACTTAACCAGTACATATTATACATGCAGTCTTACCGTTCTTGACCTGCTGTATCCCAAAGTTGTAACCTCACCTAGAATAGATCAAACCTCAGGCCAGTAAAAACATCAAATCTACGCCTACGTTAGATGGAAAGAACTCAAATTCCTCCTTAAATACACAACCTCTTAGCGCACGAAATTTAAACAAATTCTGGTATTATGGGGGGGTCGCCAATTTTCGACCATCTCCGATTTTTCTCATTTTCACATATTTTGTACTCCCCATGGGTCCGCAAAACAAGACAGTTGCGTTTATTGCACAATTTTCCCTATCATTCATAATAGTCCTCCAGAGGTGACCCCGACATGTGTTAAACATAGGTAGGAAAACGAAAAAGTTAGGAAAATTTCGCGGTAACCAAAGTTTGAGTGCTGTGTAAGAGCAAATGAGCTATAACTTGCCGAAATGTTAATCTGAACTAGGTAGCGTGTTAATATCTACATGAGGTGTTTTTGCGTTAGTTCAGCGATTTTGTAGAAGATTGATGTAATATAAGGGTTGGGTTATGGGTATGTTCTTGGTAGGGGGGTTTTGTTGGGTATAATTTTAAGTATATATATACAAGAACAAAAAGTGCTCCTTCGTCGCATGTAAAATACATATGAGTCTTCGTAGGCAGGTTGTACATAAGCAAAAACTAGCCTGTAAAATACATATGAGTTCCGTAGGGAGGTTGTAAATTAAGGAAAACAAGTTGCAACCGCTTAACATATGAGCCTGTCCTACAACGAGGCTCATATTGGCGTATGTCATAATACGAATAATTTGCAGATATATATTTTACGTTTATATAAATACATACTGCATAAAGCTTTTCATTACAAATTACCCTTCATATAATGTTGATCAGTCATTATAGTATGCATATGCTCAATACGGTACGCCATGAGGCGCTCTGACTCACAGCCAAGTGGGAACGCATTCTGCGTGTGTATAATGTGAAAGTGTTTCGAGAATGCATTAGAGGTGTGCCATAGTGTTTCAGGAAACATCAGGTTGCATGTACAGTTCAGCTTGAGCAGTCGTAGTTCACTTCAGTCCATTTCTTCTGGGCCACAACGTCTATTCATTTTTCCGTAGTGAGGATGAAGCTGAGGTTCTTTAATGAGGCTTTAATGTGGAATGCACTGTGACGCCAATATGAGCCTCGTTGTAGGACAGGCTCATATGTTAAGCGGTTGCAACTTGTTTTCCTTAATTTACAACCTCCCTACGGAACTCATATGTATTTTACAGGCTAGTTTTTGCTTATGTACAACCTGCCTACGAAGACTCATATGTATTTTACATGCGACGAAGGAGCACTTTTTGTTCTTGTTTTCTATTATTTTATATATGTATGCTCCTGAAGGTATGTATAGATATCTTTCAACAGTAGCAAGCAAGCCAACCACAGCACTCCACAACCACTTTGAGCATGCAGTTCTATGACAAAAGTTGCTCAGCTCGCTTAGGGCTTTCATTTGGCACCAAATTTGACCACTTTTGAAAAATTTCATTTTTGACCGAAAATCACCTAAGTCCCCACCCCACCCCACCACAGCACTCTACAGCCACTTTGAGCATGCAGTTCTATGACAAAAGTTGCTCAGCTCGCTTAGGGCTTTCATTTGGCACCAAATTTGACCACTTTTGAAAAATTTCATTTTTGACCGAAAATCGCCTAAGTCCCCACCCCACCCCACCACAGCACTCTACAGCCACTTTGAGCATGCAGTTCTATGACAAAAGTTGCTCAGCTCGCTTAGGGCTTTCATTTGGCACCAAATTTGACCACTTTTGAAAAATTTCATTTTTGACCGAAAATCACCTAAGTCCCCACCCCACCCCACCACAGCACTCTACAGCCACTTTGAGCATGCAGTTCTATGACAAAAGTTGCTCAGCTCGCTTAGGGCTTTCATTTGGCACCAAATTTGACCACTTTTGAAAAATTTCATTTTTGACCGAAAATCACCTAAGTCCCCACCCCACCCCACCACAGCACTCTACAGCCACTTTGAGCATGCAGTTCTATGACAAAAGTTGCTCAGCTCGCTTAGGGCTTTCATTTGGCACCAAATTTGACCACTTTTGAAAAATTTCATTTTTGACCGAAAATCGCCTAAGTCCCCACCCCACCCCACCACAGCACTCTACAGCCACTTTGAGCATGCAGTTCTATGACAAAAGTTGCTCAACTCGCTTAGGGCTTTCATTTGGCACCAAATTTGACCACTTTTGAAAAATTTCATTTTTGACCGAAAATCGCCTAAGTCCCCACCCCACCCCACCACAGTACTCTACAGCCACTTTGAGCATGCAGTTCTATGACAAAAGTTGCTCAGCTCGCTCAGGGCTTTCATTTGGTACCAAATTTGACCACTTTTGAAAATTTTCATTTTTGACCCCATGACCTCCCACCGACCTGACCCTCCAGATGGCAAAGTGGAACCAGCACAGCAAGATGGGTGGGTCAGACGGCAAAACGGATGCCAGGAATGAGCTGGGCGCACCAGAAAACCCCTATAGACAATGTTTTGAGAGGCTATGTACAGTCATATATGATGTTCCCGGAAGTCGGTACCGACCGGACCCTCCAGACGGCAAAGTGGAACCAGCACAGCAAGATGGGTGGGTCAGACGGCAAAACGGACACCGGGAATGAGCTGGGCGCACCAGAAAACCCCTATAGACAAAGTTTGGAGAGGCTTTGTAAAGCCTACTATGGACCTCCGGGAAGCGGTTACCGACCTGACCCCTCAGACGGTCAAGTGGAACCAACCCAGCAACTTGGGTTACTCGGGCAGCAAAACTGATAGCGGGAATCGATTCTCCGTCCCAAAAAACCTTTGTATGCAAAATTTGAGCCACCCATGTAGCAAAATAAGCGAAAAATTTAAGTTCAAAGTTCAACCCAAAATTCACCAACTTTGGCCGGCCAGTACCGAAAAATTACGCACGGAGACGGAAAATCATATAGCATTTGAACGACCCCGATATGTGTACTGTTTAACCATATAGTCAGTATTACCCCATATATAGCCCAATCTGACTTATTAAGGCGCCTTTGAAGCATACTTTTTGGCCATTTTAGCGTTTTGGCCGACTTTGGCCCCCAGCCAAAAATTTTTTCCGGCTCTGGGAGGCATAAAAACTAGCTTATTTTCTTATTTTTGATTTGTACTACAAGAATATATATGGGTTTCATAGGCAAAAATTTTTCTATCTGTAGTTATTCAAGCTACAAAACCCCCTTATGAGACATCAAAAGCGAGAAACCGGAAAAAAAACATCACTCTCGTAAGCGATTTTTGGCATAACTTTTTAACGGAAAGTGGTACGGGGATGAAACTTCGCACACATACTAAACTCGACACGTACAATTTTTTGCGCACATAATCTGCGCAGGATCTGCGCAGGAATCTGCGCAGCTTCTGCGCAGCCTTGTTTTACACGGTCATTCGACCATTTTCACTCATATTATAGGGGTCGCTACCGCGACCCCTATGATAGTCTATGAAAATGTATGTACAATATACGTATATAAAATGTATCCAAATTTTACAAGCAGTGAACAGCAGTCCTTTCAAGCAGGTATATAAAATACTAGTCAAGGAATCATCGGGGTTTAATTAGAAACAAGAAAAACTGTAGCCATTAAGAACTTTATTTCGTTGCAGATTGTCTGGGTTTACTTTACTGGGGGAGGGCGTTTTTTCCGGGTTCCCCAACCAACTCGACCTCTCCCCCCATTCGGCTCCACCCCCACTCACTATAAGGTGGCCAGAAACTGCCAAATTCTGAGGATGAGGATTTTTGGTCAAAATTTTTCCGGCGTCGCCGGAATTTTTTGGTTTGAAATCCTCTATGTTGGTACTCAAACTGAATTTTTGAGCATTTTTAGCATAGTTATAGCAGTATATGTAGAAAACATTCTATTCTTAGTGTATTTTTGGCATTTTGAGGCTATTCTATTCTCCAGTCCCCCGGCTTTTCTCGCCTCAAATAAACCCAGATTGTATATAAATTGTGCACAAATAACTTAATAGTAAGCTAAGCGCATAAGCCTGCTGTGGGAGGCTCGTCATGTGTGAGCATAAATACGTAACATCAAATTACAAACACGGAATTCACAAAACTCGGTACGTACCTGGTATGTATTATCAAAACTGTCATACATAAATCGTGTTATCAAAGAGGTCTTTCCAACTATAAAATGATAAAAGGAATCAGTAGCAAGCAAAAATACAAGGAAACAAAAAGGGCCGTCCCACTTCGCTGAGTCGGCATGCACACAAGCACGGCAAAACAAAGTTTTAAAGTAAATAAATAATGCGTAATTCCAGAAAAAAACCGCTTAAAGACAGAAAGTATGGATAAATTAATTTTCGCATTCTTCCGAGAGTAACTAGACCAATATATACGTGATAGGAAAAGTAAAGAAATATTTTAAAATGCAAGCATTGGTGCAGTTAAAAAATAAATGGAAATAAAAACAACAGACTTGTCACAAGCAAGTTTTTCAAATTAAAATAAACACCGCAACCATGACGCAAGCAACTGTCGCATACCGACTCAACGAGATGAAGATTAAGCCCTTCAGTAGCAACTCTCTAATATATATATATATACAAGTAGGAAAAATGCTCCTTGCAGTCGCATGAAAAATACAATATGAGCCAGAAGGACAGCATTCAATTCGGGAAAAGACAAGATTTAAAATGTATAATATGAGCCAGCATTTACTTATGTAAAGGACAAGATTTAAAAGTTTAATATGAGCAGCTCCCTTTCTCGGGCTCATATTGACGCCTTGGGAACGATGTTGTGTACGCAACTTAATCGATGCCAACGTATAAAATTAGAGTAAGTGTAAAAATAGACACTGCTCAGAGCCGCCCCCCCCAGGAGCCTGCACAGAGTAACTTAACATGCTACTTAGACTATTGATAATATCACACTATTTACGTAATTACGTATTATATATTTACGCAACCATAATCTGGGGTATTTTTACACAACGCACTTTTCAGCAAGTCCTTTTTGTCATTGTAGCCAGCATATATATACCATTAGCTAGCTGTCATATACCATTAGCTTCTGTCACAGATCTGGTGTATTCAATAAAGTATATATACGTCTGACTGAATGCTCTGTCAGAATCATATGAGCAAGACACGACGAAGATAAAGAGAAACCACTCCCTGCGGGCTGTCCGTGCGGCGTCAATATGAGCCCGAGAAAGGGAGCTGCTCATATTAAACTTTTAAATCTTGTCCTTTACATAAGTAAATGCTGGCTCATATTATACATTTTAAATCTTGTCTTTTCCCGAATTGAATGCTGTCCTTCTGGCTCATATTGTATTTTTCATGCGACTGCAAGGAGCATTTTTCCTACTTGTCCTATTTCATTTTTGGGAATGAGGGAATGTGTAATGTGCTAATATGGTTTATTGACCGTAACATTAACGCATACTGTTAAACTAAATGCTACCCCAGCAACTTGAACCAGGAACTGGTTCACGGTTGAACCAGCTGAACCAGACGAGATACGGCGTCGACAATATGCTCATCGTATTCAGCGACCCCGATTTACTATATAAGGGCAAGCTTTCAGGCAGTTTCAACTTGTCTATTTCAAGTTACAGAGCGTGCTGCGGCTGCAGCGCCGCAGCGCAGCACGATAGCAGCACCACACAGCGACGAGGATACTCTCATCGTGTTCAGCGACCCCGATTTACTATATAAGGGCAAGCTTTCAGGCAGTTTCAAATTGTCTATTTCAAGTTACAGAGCGTGCTTCGGCTGCAGCGCAGCACGATAGCAGCACCGCACAGCGACGAGGAAACTCTCATCGTGTTCAGCGACCCCGATTTACTATATAAGGGCGAGCTTTCAGGGAGTTTCAAATTGTCTATTTCAAGTTACAGAGCGTGCTGCACGATAGCAGCACCGCACAGCGACGAGGATACTCTCATCGTGTTCAGCGACCCCGATTTACTATATACGGTCAAGCTTTCAGGCAGTTTCAAATTGTCTATTTCAAGTTACAGAGCGTGCTGCGGCTGCAGCGACGCAGCGCAGCACGATAGCAGCACCGCACAGCGACGAGGATACTCTCATCGTGTTCAGTGACCCCGATTTACCATATAAAGGCAAGCTTTCAGGCAGTTTCAAATTGTTTATTTCAAGTTACAGACCGTGCTGCGGCTGCAGCGCCGCAGCGCAGCACGATAGCAGCACCGCACAGCGACCAGGATACTCTCATCGTGTTCAGCGACCCCGATTTACCATATAAGGGCAAGCTTTCAGGCAGTTTCAACTTGTCCATTTCAAGTTACAGAGCGTGCTGCGGCTGCAGCGCCGCAGCGCAGCACGATAGCAGCACCGCACAGCGACGAGGATACTCTCATCGTGTTCAGCGACCCCGATTTACCATATAAGGGCAAGCTTTCAGGCAGTTTCAACTTGTCCATTTCAAGTTACAGAGCGTGCTGCGGCTGCAGCGACGCAGCGCAGCACGATAGCAGCACCGCACAGCGACGAGGATACTCTCATCGTGTTCAGTGACCCCGATTTACCATATAAGGGCAAGCTTTCAGGCAGTTTCAAATTGTTTATTTCAAGTTACAGACCGTGCTGCGGCTGCAGCGCCGCAGCGCAGCACGATAGCAGCACCGCACAGCGACCAGGATACTCTCATCGTGTTCAGCGACCCCGATTTACCATATAAGGGCAAGCTTTCAGGCAGTTTCAACTTGTCCATTTCAAGTTACAGAGCGTGCTGCGGCTGCAGCGCCGCAGCGCAGCACGATAGCAGCACCGCACAGCGACGAGGATACTCTCATCGTGTTCAGCGACCCCGATTTACTATATAAGGGCAAGCTTTCAGGCAGTTTCAACTTGTCTATTTCAAGTTACAGAGCGTGCTGTACGGTGCTGCACCTGCAGCGCCGCAGCGCAGCACGATAGCAGCACCACACAACGACGATGATACTCTCATCGTGTTCAGCGACCCCGATTTACTATATAAGGGCAAGCTTTCAGGCAGTTTCAACTTGTCCATTTCAAGTTACAGAGCGTGCTGCGGCTGCAGCGCCGCAGCGCAGCACGATAGCAGCACCGCACAGCGACGAGGATACTCTCATCGTGTTCAGCGACCCCGATTTACTATATAAGGGCAAGCTTTCAGGCAGTTTCAACTTGTCTATTTCAAGTTACAGAGCGTGCTGCACGGTGCTGCGGCTGCAGCGCCGCAGCGCAGCATGATAGCAGCACCGCACAGCGACGAGGATACTCTCATCGTGTTCAGCAACCCCGATTTACTATATAAGGGCAAGCTTTCAGGCAGTTTCAACTGGTCCATTTCAAGTTACAGGGCGTGCTGCACGGTGCTGCACCTGCAGCGTCGCTGCGGCTGCCGCATCGCAGTGCAGCGCAATAGCGGCACCACACGGAGAAGCAAACATGCCTATCGTGTTCAGCGACCCCGATTTACTATATATGGGCACCACCAAATGGCCGAAAATAGCCGTTTTTAGCGACTTTTCCCAACTTTGACCCTGGGCGAGGAACCACAGGCGCCATGCAGCCCGAGGGTCACATCCGTCGGTTTCGGCGATATGCTCATCGTTTTCAGCGACCCCGATTTACTATATAAGCGCACCACCAAATGGCCGGAAAAAGCCATTTTAGACGACTTTTTGACAATTTTCTATGTTGGGACCCTCGAAAATTCTCTAAGTCCGAATGTTCGTGAGCCCATGTTTGACAGTCTGTAGAAACCGCTAGAAGCCGAATTAGGCCAAAATAATCAATAGTGAACAGGTTCATGGTTTCGCTAACAAGATAATAATAGGTAAAGGTTACCACCATAAGGCATGTGAAAAATCAGTGTGCTAGAATAAGTAGCACGAGCGTAAAGGAGAAACACAAGAGAATAAAAAAAAAAACCCCACTTAGAAAGTAGGTCTGAAAAATGAAAATTTTCAAAGTTCATTTTTTCCGGGCAAGTTTGGTATCATTCGAAAGCTCTTGGCCTGGGGATTTCAAAAATGTAAATATTAGCTCTTAATTCCTTACCGTTAATTAGTTACGCCTAATTAAGCATTTTGAAAACCCGCAATGTACCTTTTTGGCTCATATTATGGGGCGCTCTCCGAGCTGCCCCATGATAAATACTAAACTGTTTGTTTTTCCACCAAAAACTATTTTCAGCCAATAAAATAGCGCAATTGTTTTGTTTGCCAATTCTTAGAAACGTTTAGAAAACTTTACCGTCTCCCAGGATGTCTTGGCCCCGAAGATCCCCGAAAGTAGTGTTGTGCATTATATACATACGTCGTGCCATATATACGAACTCATTTAAGCTGTATTATATTCTTGTTTGGCCAAACTGACACATAAATTGCTAACTTACTAAAAAGGGAAAGTCTTACGGTAGTTTTTATTTCTTGAAAATAGCAATGAGCGGTGTGGGGGCTGTTTATAACACAAGTTACACGTAGTACGTAAATCAACGTGCATGGTCACACACAAGGACCTTTATATATTATATATATATATATACAATATATACAAACATGTATGTAACGCAACTTAACTTACCGCTTTGTTCTCCCAGAAAAACCAACTTAAACTTTCTTAAAGGGTTACCAAAATCTGAACCCATTGGGTCCCAATCCACCAAATTAAGAATAAATTTAAGTATGACTACAATGTACAAAAAACAACACGTTAAGGACAATACTCAGTGTTACACATTAATACGTACGTGCGGGGTCTGTTACTGAAAAATCTACCCAGAATTGGAGAAGGATGTACCCCGAAAAAACTTCGTACATTTTTGAGCGGGCTACCACCAGTGAACAATTACGTATATATACAATATACATATATATAAGCAAAAATTCATACTGCAATAGTTGAATATTTTTAACCAAAAATTAGCAAATGGCAAATTTAAGAGGCATTCCGCGATGTCTGAGAAACGTTTTCAAAAACACGCAAAAATTTAACTAAATCCTTTATCCATAGGTGTAACGGAGATTTGTGGTGGGGGTCTTTCCTCCCCCAAATTTTGGGGGGGGCCCTCTGGAGACCCAACCCTCCCCCCCTCCCCCAAAACGTTTTCTATTTGTATGCCAAAAATCGCATTTTCAGCCGTTTCTAATGTCAATGAACATTCAACAATGAAGCAACTTTGACATTAGACATTGTTTTTAAACTCGAAAACATGACAGCCAACATGTTTCCAAGTCCAAAATAAAGTCAATAATGAGTCAGAAAGCCCATAATACAGTTAAAAACGTGCATTTCCCGCAATGATAAACACTTTAAGCCTAAAATGTGGGCACTTTTGAAAAATTTGCAAAATTTACCCTAAAAGTACCCAATTTTTGGCAGTTGGGGGGACTTCCCCCCCCAAATTTCTGGGGGATTGAGAAAATGGCTGGGGGCTACCCCCCAACCCTCCCCGCCTTACACCTATGCCTTTATCAAAATTTAGCTACTCCTTATGGTTCAAAAAAGCTTTCGTCTGCGATCCGGCTGAAGTTGCCACCAGTAGTGATGGGCACTGGATATCCGTATAATATCCGATAGTTAATTGGTGTTAAACGTGTTTTTCTTGTATTTAGAGCCAAACTAGACTAGAATAAGCATTTTTGGACAAATTGAAATTTTGGCTTGAAATGGCACCATGTCCCATTTTGACCCCCTGGACCTCCCATAACAGATCGAACCCAGGTAAAATCTATACCAATTTAATCTACATATAGGCTCTATTAAACAAATGTATGTATTCGTTTGACCATTCCTGCTAATGCTTAGAAAAATTTTCAACTTTGAAAAGTGGGTTTTTTTCCCGCATGTGGGTTTTTCCCGCCAACTCTAGGTCACCCCCAGGTCGCACCGGAGGGGTTAGAGCAGTGTAGCATATATCATTATGATGCGCAAAAGATGCCCTACACATACATACAATCCGCTTTGGTCTAAGTCTTTCCAGTAGTTCAGGGTGGCCAGGCAAAGTTTGCCAAATTTCGGTACTTGGACGGACCAAAATTTTCGAAAATTTCAAAGTCCCAAAAAATTTGCTGGGAAGCAGTGGGAGCGACAATACACCCTCCAGGGTTATTTTGGATGCTCTTCAAGATAGGCTATTAAAATCCTAGATAGCTCATACGGGTAAGCCCACACTGGGGGTGGGTTTTTCCCGCATTGGCCAGTGGGTTTTTTTCCCGCTTGACTATAAGCTTTCTGACTCATTATTGATCTTATTGTGGACCGTTGTTGCTGGCAATCAAGTTTTCTTGTTTAAAAACAATGTCTAATGTCAAAATTACTTCATAGGCATTGGAAACGGTTGAAAATGCGATTTTTAGCATAAAATAGAAAATTTTGGGGGGAGTTTCCGCCCGCCAGAGGGCCCCCCAAAAAAGTTGGGGGGAGCAACCATAGGTGTAACGGGGATTTGGTTGGGGGCCGGGAGTGGCAGGGCAAAAAATCTACGGGGGTCCCGACGGATGGTGGGGGACCCCCTAAATTTTCTATTTTATGCCATGTTTGGCCACTTTTTGGCCAAAAATCTGGGGGGAGGTAGCAAAAATCTGAAAATCTGGGGGGGTCGCCCGCCAAACCCCCCCCCTGTGTTTTTTTTGCGAAAAAAATTGCGAAATTCCGCACTTTTTTTGAAAATTCCGCAACTTTTTTCGGAGCTCTGCGTAAAGTTCCGCAAAAATTTTTGGCCTCGAATAGAAATTTTCAGCTATTTCTGATACTATATCCACGTGTTTCCGGTACTTTTTCCTGAAAATTTCAAAAAAATTTTAGCGCCTTCGGCGCGTATTTCTGTATTGTAGACACCTTTCAGTCTTATGATAGGACTCTTGTCCGAGATATGTAGAATACTTTGTAGTGAAAGCTTATCCAATAAAATTCTTTTCGCATAAAATAATTTCCTAAAATACCTGAAGAAGTACACGCGTACACATAGTAACCACTCTAGTAAGATGATAATTGATAACCACTCTGAGCATGTGTTGAATAGGATCGTGGATATATATATATACGTATGTACTTACATACATAGGTACGTACATAACCTGTTTAGACACCAAAGGGCACAACAATAACCCAAAATCATTGCTAAATCGCTCGAAAAATTAGATTTTCAAGCTTGAATTTTCCGGAAACATCTAGCTTTTGCTCGAGGCTGTCACCCCCAGACCCCCATTTTTAAATTTGTGTTTTTTATCTCGGTGTTGTGCTTCATTATGATTGCTCTGTTCTTTCTATTTTTACGATTTTTCCGAAATCTTTCTATATATCTCCTTTTAATTTTAAAATGTTGTATATAAATACTCCCAAACCAAATTTTATACTAATTATTCTCTGTGGCAGCTTTGGTTTTTCTGGCTGCCGAAATCAAAATTTTCAGCGTTTCCATTAAGGATTTTTTACAGTTTTACAAAATTTTCTCAGCTTCTGGGGTGCTCCTCCCCCCAGACCCCCCGCATTTTCTCCTGTAACTTTATTTTCTTGCCAAAAACACACGTATATACATACACATGTTTCGACTTTGGAAAGTTGTATAGTTATATAGTTGTATATAACTTGGTTATACTATTCGTTAAATGTTAAAAATGCGTTCAAATACAACATAATCAATAAAATTCATTAGTTATCATTGCAAAACTAAAAAATAGGAATTTCGCAATTTTTTGCGAAGTTCCGCAAAAAATTTTGGAGGACTGCGTAAAAGTTCGCAAAAAGTTTCGACGAAAAAAAACACAGCCCCCCCTACATAGGTGTGTTAGGGGGGAGGGTGGGGGCCATAGGTGTAAGGTGGGGGGGGTGGGGGTGGGGGTAGCCCCCCCAAGCCATTTTTCAACCCTCCCCCAAATCTTTTTGGGGGGGACGTCCCCCAACTGGGGGGGGGGTAGTCGCGCCGAAGGCGCGAAAAATGGCCAAAAATTGGGTATGTGTAGGGTAAATTTTGAAAAAATTTTCAAAAATGTCGAAATTTTTGGCTTGAACTGTTTATTATTATGAGAAATACACGTTTTTAACAGTATTATGGATCTTATGACTCAATATTGACCTTATTTTGGACTTGGAAACATGTTGGCAATCAAGTTTTTGAGTTTAAAACCACTGTCTAATGTTAAAATTACTTTATGGTTAGAAGTTTTTCATCATTAGAAACGGCTGAAAATGCGATTTTTGGCATTAAAAATGAAAAATTTTTGGGGGAGGGTTGGGGGGGCTCGGGGCCTCGGGGGGGTCGCCAGAGGGGGCCCCCCAGAAAATGTTGGGGGGGAGCCTCCCCCACCCCAAATCTCCGTTACACCTATGGGGGGGACCCCTCCCCCCAAATGGAGGGGCATAGTTTCCTTTGGGGGGGTTGGGGGGTGCTCCCCTCTCCAAAATTTTTGACCAATTTTACCCCCTCCCAGAATTTTTGAGATACCCTCCACCAACTTTCGGCTACCCCCCCCCGAACCCCCCCCCAGCGATTTTTTGAGGCAAAAAGTTAGCTAAATTTGGCCAAAAAATGGTCATTTTTTTAAAAAATTTTCTAAAATTTTGACTTAAAATCAATTTGAAACGGTGCAAAAACGCCTAAACCGTTGAAAACAGGCCTTATTTTGAAGAAAAAGGGTTAAATTACAGGAAATTTTACATTTTTTGGCCATTTTTCGAACTTTCTGAGGTCCGAATTGTTGGGGGGGGGGTACCCCCCGCCCCCATCACATGTCTTGGGTCGACCACCAACCTTCCAAGATTTACCCCCAAACCCAAAGTTCCAGGGAAACTATGTGGAGGGGTCGCCCCTTCCCCCAAATCGACTTTTTCAGACCCCTCCCCCTAAAATTTTTCAAACCCCTACCTAAATTTTTGAAAATTTTTAGCTAAAAATTCGAAATTTTTCCAAAAAATTCCAAAAATTAGCGAAAAATTGCTAGAATTCGCTTAATTAAGCTAAAAATCGTTAAAAATAGCTGTAAATTGAGAAAAAATTTTCACCGACCCCCCCTCGAAAATTTTTCTTACCCTCCCCCAAATCGACTTTTCGCGACCCCCCCTCCCCCTTTTTTCGCCAAACCCCCCTCCCTACTTTTTTCTGAGAACCCCCACCCCCACTTTTTTCGCCAGCCACACCTACATGCCCCCCTTACACATCTATGGGGCCGGGCCCCCGGGGGGTTGGGGGAGTATCCCCAGTGGCGGCGCGGCGCCCCCCCTTTGCGATTTGGGCCCCTCCCTTTGGGGTGTCGGGATCGGGCCCCCCTTGAAAAATTTTTCAGCTGTTTATATGCATAATTTGAGTGTTTTTCAAAGAAATTTTTTTAAAAAAATCGGCAACTTTCTGCTAAAAATCGAAAAATTTTTGCTAAAAATCGACAAATTTTTGCAAAAATTTGAGAATTTTTGGGCAAATGAAGGTAAAATTTGCTAAAATGCGGCACAAATTTTGGATTTCCCAAAAAAAGGTCGCCGGATGTTAGGATTCGGGCCCCCCCCTTCAAAAAATCCTGGCGCCGCTACTGGGTATCCCCCCCAAAATTTTTGACCAACTTTACCCCCCCCCCCGGATTTTTTTGACTATCGCTCCCCCACTTTTGGTTCCCCCCCCCCCGAACCCCCCCCTCCCAAGCACTTTTTTGGGGCCAAAAAGTAAGCTTAATTGAGCTAAAAAATGGTCATTTATTGAAAAATTTTCGAAAATTTTGGCTTAAAATCAGTTTAAAACGGTGTAAAAACGACAAAAACGATAAAAACNAGCCTTTTTTGACAAAAAAAGCGNTAAAATACAGAAAATTTNGCGTTTTTAGGCCATTTTTTTGGATTTCCTGAGCATAGGTGTAACGGGGATTTGGGTTGGGGGGGGGCCCTCCCCCCGGGCTTTTGGGGGGGGGCCCCTCCCCATCCCCCCCCCCCCCACGACCCCCCCCCCAAACCTCCCCCAAAAAAATTTTTCTATTTTTATGTCAAAAATCGCATTTTCAGCCATTGCTAATGCCAAAAAACATTCAACTATGAAGTAATTTTGACATTAGACAGGGGTTTTAAACTCGAAAACTTGATTGCCAACATGCTTCTAAGTCTAAAATAAGGTCAATATTGAGCCAGAAAGTCCATAAAACCGTTAAAAACGTGTATTTCTCGCAATAATAAACACTTTAAGTCAAAATTTTGGACTTTTTGGAAAAATTTAGCAGAATTTACCCTAAAATACCCTATTTTTGGCCAATTTTTCGCGCCTTCGGCGCGACTACACCCCCCCCCCCCCCAGTTGGGGGAGGGGGGCCGGGGGCCCCCAAAAATTTTTGGGGGGGGGGGTTTGTAAAAATGGCTGGGGGGGTTACCCCCCCCCACCCCCCCCCCCCCCCCAATTCCACCTGTTTCTGAGGTCCAAATTTGGGGGGGTACTCCCCATCACATTTCGGGGGTCGACCACCTAACTTTCCGGGGAAACTATGCCCCCCTCCCCCCAAATTTTGGGCCCCCCCTTTGGATCAAGTCACCCAGGGGGGGGGGGCATCAGAAACGCATTTCTATGCAATAAACTTGATATTTCTGTGCTCAGGACGACGAGACGAAACGATTGGTACCAAAATTTTCCCCTTTTAATAATTTTGTTCGTACGGCGACCTTTTTTGTCGGTCGACGGTCATCACGAGGGCGTCGCCTGCAAGTGAGCTCACAAAGTTCTGTGATCACAGCAAGCAAAGGGGGGTGGCTCCAAAAAACAAGACCGGGGGACAGGTGGACAAGAGAGTTAAGAGGGGGGAAGGGGGTTGTAAGTGGGGCCGATTGCTCTTTTGGCGAAGTCCTTCACAAGGGGTCGCGAAATTGCTCCCACAAGGGGTAAGAAAATTGGCCACAAGGGGTAAGAAAATTGCCCAAAAAATAGGTTTTGCGACTAAAATTTCCAAAAATTTTCTCTTAAAATGACTATTTTTAGCTCAAAAACGTCCAAAAAACGTGTTTTAGTTAAAAAATTGCTGTTTTTTGCTAAAAAATGGCCAAAATAACTTACAAATCGCTTTCAAAAGTACTTAAGAAAAAAGGTCGCTTTTTTCAAAGCCAACGTGAGATATCGACCTAAATTTTTGCTTCCACAAGGGTCAGTGAAATTTGACCTCCCGTTCAGGTATGAGTGCTACAACTGGCTTGTAATATGGCTCAAAAATATAGAAGACCATTTCGTCTTCTGTTTGTCATGACTTGAAAGACTGACACGTCTCCTGAAATATTAGAGTTAAGTTAAGTTAATATTAAGTCGTTTATATACTATCCAACCTAATTTGCATATGTGTACTGGCGAAAAGTATATAAGGGGAAGAAAATCTTGATAAGTGCACTCAGTTCTACTGGCTGTCTGCGGCCTCGCTGCACACTCCGACAGGAGAGCAGCGAAGACTTACCGTTCAGTACAATTGTACTGCACGCCACATCGTGCAGTACAATTGTACTGCACGGTGTAGCGTGCAATTCAATTGTACGCACGCGGTTGTAGCATGGTTCGGTTTCACTGAGCCATGTTACAACTGTGGTTGAAGCCATTTGGGCCTTTTTGACGTATACATTGCCCCCACCCTTTTTTAGAAAACAATTAGAAAACTCAATGATAATTGATGGTTTTATACGGGTCATAAGCTAAGTCTAATTTCCATATTCACAGTCACCTAAGTTAATGCAATGTTTATCATCACTATACGGCTTGCGCTTGTACAGGCCACTACCACCACACGAGTCCTACTGTGCTGTTATGTTCTATTAAACTGTCCGTTTAAGGTGGTAGTACCACTAGCGGGATTTTCTGCATCATCTTGGTATGAATGAAGAAATCTTGACAAAATTTTAGGAGAAGTAAGCTAGGATTGCAGGCTATCTTTGCACAATGTTCTGGTGTCAGCGAGCGCATAATTGGCTAGCTACCATCATGGCTTTGCGCATGCGCAAATAATCAAAATTTTATCTAAGCTTTATATGACATATTTGACTCAACCACGTGAAAGAGCTCAAAAAGCGCTTTAACATAATGTGCATATCTCTTCTGTAAGTGGTTTCTATCAAAAGTTACAGGTGTTTTTAAAGTTTGCACACATAATGTAAAGTAAGAACAGTTTATCCGAAAATTAAATCTATTGGGTTTAACGGTTCCTGTTGCGTTATCTATATGCATTATTTAATAGAAAACACTTTCCAGCTGCTTGAAAGCGTTGGAAGTTTCGAAAACCAAAGCAAACAATGAAAAATTACAGAATTATTGTTTTTAATTTTCTCGTCACTCCTTCAGTCAAAGTGGACTAAATTTTGCAGATATGTTTTGCATCAGCATACGCCGTTATCTTAATTTTGGAAAAACGCAATATTAAGCAAGATATAAATTTTACAAAATTTCGAAACACGCTAAAAAACTGAAAACTCACTTTTACGAAAAACTAAAAAAACCGCCTGAGCGTATTGATAAACCAACCATATACAGAAAATCTCAAATGATTCATAAAGGATTGAAAGAGATTTAAATTTAAAGCTTTTAATACATTTCCTATTGTGTAGACAGCAGGCCAGTCCCCGTAGCGTCGTAGGTCAGCTCATCTTATGCAAAACATGATAAAGAACAAATTTGCCAAATTTCAAGCCGATTCATTAAGTATTTAGTTCACAGCATCTGTTCAAAGTGCACCCCGGTAGTAGTACTACCACCTTAAAGCGTTGACTAGCGCATAATCAAAGTTATTCGCCATAGGAGAATAATTTTTCTTAGTTTTTTCTTAGTGTTTTCTGAAAATTTTTTATTTATTTTCTCATTGTTTTCTCAGTTTTCCAATTATTTTCTAAACTGAAGGCGTCCATTTTCTAATTAATTTTTCATTGTTTTCTTAATTGATTTCGTATTGTTTTCTAAATAATTTCTTATGTTTTCTAAAATGTTTGAATTGTTTTCTAATTATTTTCTGAAGGCTTGCAATGGCTTTATTTTCTAATAATTTCTCATTGTTTTCTAATTGTTTTCTAATTAATTTATAATTATTTTCTATATGAAGAATAATTGCTTCGCTCATGCATACTGTGTTTGCGCTTCCATAACGCTAATCGCAACTACAAACAGTAAAAATACTGTTTCATAAGGTGGTAGTACCCGCGATTTTCTACGTAATTTTTCCATGGACGAAGCAATCTTGACAAAACATTGGGTAAGGCAAAACTGGTTGCAAACTATCTTTGCGCAAAATCTTGGTGTCAGAGAGTGCATAATTGGCTTAGCTACCATCGTGGCTATGCGCATGCGCAAATAGTCAAAATTTTATTTAAGCTTCGTATATTAAATTTTACTGAACTACGTGAAAGAGCACAAAAAGCGCTTTAAAATGATGTGCACATCTCTTCAGTACGTGGTTTGTATCAAAAGTTAGAAAAAAAAAAAAAAAAAAAAAAGAGAAATAAGCTAGTGTGGAATATTTTCTTGATTTCATTCAAAATTATGCAAAGGTGTGTGCTAACTTTATGCAAATCAATCTAAATTACTCTGCTGTGTACGGTCCAAGGCCGAGGATAGCTAATTCTTCTTTCTTTCAATTTTTGATCGCGCAATCAGTCAGTTGTCATGCCAAAGTTCTGGGAGTCGCCCGCTTCTCTCTCCAACACCTATCACGTCAGGTTTGTGAGCCTACGGACAATTTTGGGACTGTAACTTGGGGGTTTTTCCCTTTTGGGGATTTGGGGGTGTTCTCCCACTTTTGTGTGTGGTTCATTAAAGGTGCTTGCTCTAGTTTTGTTTTGTTCACTCTAGAAGGAGCATTTTGTGTCTTTTGTGAAAGTTTTTTATGTTTCGGAATTCTGGTTAATTTCGTAATTTGTTGTAAAGTAAATTCGTGTTAAATTAGGGCCGTGTCGTCTTTATTCTTGTTAGGTTAGCGATTAAGTAGGGAGTATCAGACATATTGCACACTCTAATACGAACCTTTAATCTTTACTGAAACCAAATTATTTATTCAGAATTTCAATATTCGACAAACTGGCGACCGTAACTTTTGAGTAAATATGTCTGATTCTTCCCCCCGACTTACTCGCTACCTCAAAAAATTACGCGACGGCACTGCCCGACTTTTTTCTGAATTACCCACCGGGCAAGCACCTGAAATTTCTGATAGTTTTTTGAACCAGCAATTTTCTCAAAAACGTCGGTTTACAAACTTGGGGGGAACTGACTTGGGGGGTTCAACTCCCCCCCAAATTTCTGGGAATGCTGGGGTATCTACACGGTTGTCAGTAGGGGAGGTGGGGGGACAGAGTCTCCCCCAAAATTTTCAAAATTTTTCCCAAAATTCCCAGAATTCCCCCCGGAATTCTAACGATCTCCCCCAAAATTTTTCTAATCTCCCCCAAACTTTCGGGGCTGTTGGGGGTGTAGACAATGTTTTGGGTGTGCCTAGGTGTACCTCAGTGGACGTGTTGGGGGGCCAAGTCCCCCCAAAATTTCCAAAATCTCCCCCAAAATCCTATGAATCCCCCCCAAAATTTCCAGAACCCCTCTCAAAATTCTCAGACTCTCCCCCAAAATTCATCAAATTCTCCCCAGAATTTTTTAAATAATCCACCCCATTTTAGTTTGCAGATTCCTCAATCTGCACCTCCCCAAGTTATAATTTCGTCGCCACCACCAAATTCTGAGTTTGATCAAGTACAGGGGGAACTTCCCCAACCCCAAAATCAGGATTTCTCTCAACCAGAAAATTTGGAAAACCAACTCCCCCAAAATTCAGTCCCCTCACCTATAATTTTTCGGGGGGGTGTCCACCCTCCTACCCCTCCTCGCACCAGACGCAATTCTACTGCTGGAGAAATTTTCCCCACAGGGAAAACCTCCAGCAGTAATCTTAATTTTTCTGGTGCTCTGCAAAATACATGGGGGGACCCACTGAGCTACACCTATCAAATTTGCGCCCCTCCCAATCCACTAGGGCTGTCCCTCCCCAAAATTCGGACCAGAATTATACACAGAGCCAGAGGGAGACCCGTGTAAAAATGCTTGGGGGGTCAGTTCCTGCACCCTCACAAATAACTCCCCAGTCTGTAGAAAAACCCACTACTCCCCAACATTCTGAAAATTCAAATTTTCGACGTGATTTTGATAATTTTATCTCTCCCCGGTTTGATGCTGCCAAGGCAGCCAAAGAAGTAGTTTCTGCCTTGTTGGGCTCGGGGGAAGCCCCCCCTAAATCATTGGCACCCCCCGAAAATACGTATTCTCAGCCAAGAATACCCCAAAATTCTGCTACAATTCGAAATAACGTGGGTTTTTCTTCTGAACAGGCAGGTGGGAAGCCCCCCCAAAATCACGGGACCTTTCAACCTGCTCAAATCTCAGTTGCGGGTGCCCAACCCCTCCCCTATTCGGGTGATTCCGAAACAGGATCTGTGTATGATTCTGCTAATAGCCAAAATTCAGTGGTTATGGTCCGAACTGGAGGGGACCCCATACCCCCCCTTTCTACGTATCTACCCCAGCCCGTCCATTCTGGGGAAAATTTTCAAAATTCGCAAAATTTCCAAAATTCCCAAAATACGTACGTAAACGGGTCAACCACCCAAATGCCCCGGCCCTCACATATTGGTGGGATCACTTTTCCCCGGGATCAGCATGGAAATTTGTTGCCAAATCAACAGACCGCCCTTTCCCATGTTCAAATTCAAAAAACCCCAATTTGTCATGGGGGCCCCCTCTGCCCCGCCTTTGTATAATACTCAGCCTCCTCCTTCTCCACCTTTACAAGTCCCCCTTCCTTCTTCCCAAAATCCACCCTTGGCCTCCCCAGAAAAATTGGCCAACCAAAATTTTTTGAACCAAGGGGATCCACGCTATTACCCTGTCCATCCGGGGTCCTATGGCCAACATTTGTATGAAGGTATTCAAATTGCAGCCCCGGAGCCCCATATGCAGCAGCAACTGCCACAACTGCGCTATCAGCCCCCAACTTCACAGCATTCCGAGGGCCAATATTTTATACGTACTCCAGCAAATTTCAATTATGACCAACTGGAGCAACAAGTTTTTGAAAATCCAGTAATTCGCGAACTGGATAATAATCATTTGTGGGAGGGGTCCCAACAAAATTTGCCCCCATTACAAGTCCCTCCATTTTTACCACAGCAGGTCCCTAATAACCCCTACTATATGGCGGAGATGGTGGCCTCGCATGCTTGTGCGGCTGATTATGTTGCAGGAAATCGCCTCGCAGGACCGGCTGAAGTTCCGCGGCAGCAAGAGCAGCGCACACCCGCGCTTTCCCCAAGGGAAGGTAAAGGTGTAGCGTTGGCTCCTGCTGGGGGCGCCCCTTCTTCGGGAGGTTCGCCCTCAGTACAGCAAGATCTCGCCGCGGGGCCTCCTTCGGCGCCTGCCCAGCCGTATCAGGCTTGCGAACAGTCACCACCTCCCCCTCCACCTTCCCAACAAAATTCAAATTCACCTCCTCCCTCAAAATTTTCGGAGTCTCCCTCATCTGTGGGTACCCACTCAAATTATTCAGTCAACAATGTGGGGAAAAAACCGGGAATTCCAAAAAGTCCGCGACACCCAACCCCTACTACTATGGAAGCTACCGATATTTCGGTCCCAAAATTTGACACGGGTCTTTTTCGTTACTATCTAGAAGTTTTACGGGATGTCCCCCGTTATGACCCGAAATACGCATATTTTGAAGACTGGTTACCCCAATTCGAGTCGGCAGTGGCAGTTCATGCAGTCCCTCAGGACCAGTGGGGGCGCCTCCTTTGGAACAAATTAACAGGAAAAGCTCAAATTTTTGCTTCTCGCTGTGGCCCACAGGTCGTCGAGTCCTATTCAGGATTTTTGGATTTAATCAAATCGCAATTTCCAAAACCACAACTCTCGTTGCGGGAGCGGCAATCGGCTTTTGCACACCGAAAGCAACTTCACAACGAGTCCGTTCGACACTATATTTCAGAATTACAGGCTATGGCCCTCGACCTGTGGGACACACAGGAGGAGCGTGAACAAGAATGTGTTCAACAACTTTTTGCGGGGGTGCACGATAAATTTGCTTCAGCTTTGGCTTCTCTTTTTCTCCATGAGCGACCCACTATGCAAGATGTCCGTCGGGTCATTGATCGTTTAGAGTCTCGGGAGGCCCGCCCACCGGAGGGAGACACTCTCTCCTATGACCTGCCAGTCTATTACGTCGAAGATGGGGGCACCGACAAAAAAAGCCAGTCCTCAAAAAGTTCAGATTCTACTTCCCAGTCTAATTTGGAGGTGGCAGCTGCTCGCCTGGGTTTTCGTGAATTAAAAGACTGGTTTGAACAACATATCCAGGAAGCCTTGAGTAAGTGGGAGGAAGAAAAACAGAAAAAGCCCCCTTGTAAATACTGTAAAAAAGCGGTCACGCACCGGAAAATTGTTGGGAACGATACCCCTCAAAGGCTCCCCCAATTATAAAAACCGTCCCCTACCTGAGAGGGTTGATCACGTGGCCCATTTATCAAATGCATACCCTATTCAATATTCTGGATTACCGGTATACCAGCAGCAATATCCCCCCATAAATTATGCCCCGGTTCCTCTTTTGTCACAGTACGCCTCCCTACCTCCCAACCCGACCCCAGTACAATTTTCTGCTCCTGCTCCGGCCCTCCCACCCCCATCAAACTTGGGAAATCAGGGTGGCTATGTCGGAGGACAAAATTCTCAGCCAAGGCCAATTTCAGCTCCGGCCACTACAGCCCCGGCCCCATACCAACGTACAGTACATATGCAAAATGCAGGTGTTCCGGAACTCTCTCAAAATTTTGTACGAGCCTCGGATTCCGGGGTTTCAGCTCCTGCTGCACCTTCTTCTCCTAGGAGGGCGGCTCCGGCTTCACATGGAGTTACTGCCGAGCAAGTTCATCAAATTCTGACTCAATTTCAAGTCGGGGTGGTTTCTGATCTGGCTGGTGGCGAAGCTTCAAAAGGGGGGGTGGACCCTACCGTATTTGGCTCCGATCCGCCTGAGTCAGTCACTTCATCAAATTCTCCACAATTTGATTTAACTATGATAGAGGCCCAATTGTCAAATGTTTTTTCTAACGTGGTTCATAATTTTACTACCTTGTGGGCTATACAAAGGGATACTTTTGATTTCATGCAAAAATATTATCATGTTCTTTTAAATCAAATGCAGGAAATGGCAACTTTACTGAAGTGCCTATGTCCAAATCAGTCGGAATACAACTCTATTCCATTTGTCGAAAAACAGTCACCTCCCTCATGGACCGCGGGGTTTGCTCCCATAATCGGGGGTGCGACTGCCCCTTGCTGCCACCGGCCCGAACATGTTTCTGTAGGGACAGAAACTGAGGAAGCTGTCAGTCCAACGACACCGCAGGAGCCAGAAAAACCCCAACTAGAAGATCTTACATCAGATGCAGTAACGCCGGGAGGGCCCACCGAAATTGAATCCGAGCCAGTACCGGTAGCAGCAGATAGTATCCCAGCCATAGTCGTCACCTCCGGGGGGACCAAAATTTTGACTATTATTGATTCCGGAGCAGCAATATCCATTGTCAGTCCCCGGACAGTTAAGAGAATATTGAAGGGGGGCGCCAATGTTCGATTTCAGAAAAAGGATCCCATCACCGCAGTGGCATCTAACGACACGCCGTTAAACATTACTGCCAAAGTTTTTATAATTTTCACGGTGGGGCGTAAAGAATATGGGTGGTTTTTTCATATGGTTCCTAACTTTTCTCGTGAGATTTTAATAGGAACTGATTTCATGAAACGTTTTCACTGGGACTTGTTATTTTCTACTAATGAAGTAAACATGCAAGGAATACACCACCCATTATTGTCATCAGACGAAATTCGGTCAGAATTTATAGCAAATTGGTGTGCCGATGCGCCTGCGGTGATGTATACAAATGTGAGGATACTTCCATCCTTGGGGGTTCGGCCCCCACCTCCCTTGCTGTCCGGGGTCCGACAAGAAGGCCGGCATCCTGAAATTTCAAAAGAGGGGGTAGACACCCCTCCAGTAACTCCTACAACTCCTAGTCGTTTAGTCCAACCCTCCCTGTCCCAAGTTAATTTTCGAAAGAGGGGGTAAACCCCGATGATTAATATGTCGTTTCCTTGGCCCGGTTAATTTATTGAAAGTCCTTTTTCAAAAATTTTTTTTTGAAAGAAATTTTTCAGAAAATTTTCTTTTGCTTTTCGATTGATTCAAATTTATAGGATTCATATTTCAATTTGATTTAAATAATTTTCGGCTTAAATTTTAGAACTTACACTGTTACGTACTTGTACGTATTTATCTCAGGTGTTTCCATATTTTGTATTCTATATCCCCAGTACTATTGTCGTTTACTATTTTAGGTTCATAGCTTTCAGTACACATTTTTAACCTGCACCGTATATTTTTAACTCAACACCTTCACGGCAGATGTTTATTTTTTGCACACCTGCCTGGTCGCAGGTTCGCATCACCCTTTGCACTAATTTCACTCTTGATTTAATTTAAGGTGCAGTTTCCTCTGACATTGATCCATCCATATTGATTGATCCATTGATCTCATGTTGCTTTCAGGGAGTAGCCGTTGCCAGTGCACATGGAGCCTTCTCCCGGATCAAAAGCGTTCACGGGAACCCACACGGACCTACTTAAGTTTCAAATACTGTTGGTAAGAAATTTTGAATTGTTACAGTGCTTGGATGCTCCGGGTTGGCTATAGACGGCCCGAGGCGTTTTGGTTACTGGCATGGCTAACAGTTCAATAGTATATACTTTCCGGTGATTAATTCGTTTCACGTTTCCTTTTTCTAAATGACGTTCTCTAGAACCGGCCATGGCGCGCAGGTTGGTTCTAGCCAAAATTAATTTTTCTATCGAATGAAAGGAAGAAGAATTTGCACCGTAATCCAACAGTTGAATGCTGTGGGGGAACTTATAGATGTTTATTGTTTGCAATTCTTTGTCATGCAACAAGTTTTAAAATTCTGTGTCGACGTCGGCACAGTCAAAAATGAAACTGGACTGGGGTGGCTACAACTTTGTGTGCAGGAAACCCTATACATGCCATTTTACAAAATCGTAATGTGAACAATTTTGGTCCAGTAAATCTTGACCTAGGCAGTTTTTCACTTTTATCTGGCATTCTGTTCACATGGTTTTACTGTGCCGACCTCGGCACAAGCTCAATGTTCACTCCGTCCACCGGTCTGTCAGGCACGTGCTGCGATTAGGCATGTTGTGTAAACACGTACACCTATTAACGCTGCTTTAATTATCCTCTAGTTTTAACCTATAATTTTATTAATTTTGTGACTAATTATTTTTGTTTTATGTTTTAGGTTCCTACTCTCTTGGGTTCCTGGTACCGGTCCCCTGATTGTGGTATATGTCTTCTGTTCTTTTGTATTGTTTAAATGGTGGGGATTCTAAAATCTTTGTTTACTTTAAAAAATATTTGCTATTATTTAAAAATATTTTTGCTCGACTTTGAGAAAATTCTTCAAAAAGAACACGACTCCTATTTTTATGCCGCATGGGTTTGGGGAGGAAGTTTCTAATTCAATTTGTTGTAGGTTATGATGCTTTTTACTATCTTAGAACAGATGCTTTTAGTACCCTAAAAGCAAGAATTAACTTAATTAATTCCAAATTAGCTTTCTTAGAGTCTTCGTTTTTCATGTCGTTCTATAAATTTTGGATAAAAGTAAAATTTCTTGAAATGCTAATTTTATTAAAAGGGTACTTGCATGTTTAAATTTTTCACACTAACCTTTTTGTAGCACTGCTTATAGTTTTCTTAGTGCATTTCTTGATTAAATAATTTCTTCTATTCATTTTCGTGATAAATTCAAATTTTCTCTTGTTCCTCATGCTAAAACTTCTTCTGATTTTTCATAAAAATTGATCAAATTTCATGTCTCTTACAAATTAACTGAATTCAATTTCTACTACAGATTGAATAAATTTAATTTTATTCCAAATTGAATAAATGAATAAATTATTCCTATTGATATTTCTTTTCTGAATCTTAAAATTTTGAATTCTTACATTATACAAGGGTGGGTATTCTCTATTACTTGCATTTTATCATATTAATTTTAACCGTATAGGCAATAGTACTGGGGTATTCTTAACACCGTGCCGCACCTCGGCGGGTCCGTGGCTGCTCGTCGCCTGCGCTATCCCCATAGGGAAGGTAACGGTGGGCGGTCAGCCCCGGACCGGCAATTTTGACTCTTGAGAATTATTTTCCGCTTTCTCTGATTTGGCGTCTCCTACGGTGCCTGCGTTTTCCCCATAGGGAAGATAACGGTTCCGTCGGTTTCTGCCTACACTCTCTAAATTAATCGGGCCTCATATATATGTATTGCGGGCTTTTGCCCAAGTATTTTTGTTACTGTTAGGCATCGTGCCTATATGCTTATTCACATATATACATGCCGTATATTATTCCATTTTTGTTTGTTTGTTCTGTATTCTACTTATCGTCCCCTTCCCTCCCCCCCTGTCCCCATTGACGGCGAGCGTTCCCATGTTGCACTGTTGTTTGTTTGTTATTGTAATTTCCCCATATGTGATACGGGTTGGCCCCTATGTTTACATCTGGTGCTTGGATGGGCCTGGTTCGGTGTCTGGAAGGCTGGCGGCGATGGTCACGGTTGAGCGGGCGCTTGATGCCGTGGGGCATCCGCCCAGTGGTCCGGAGGTTTTGGTCCGGTGATATGGTATGGGATTTTTCCCTCGGTGCTTGTAACCTGAAATCTTTCCCGCAGCCTGGAGCTACTTATGATTGTGTGAACTTTATTAAGTCAAATTTTGTGATTGTTGTGATGAACCCGGTTGTATGTCCCCCTACCTCGTCCGTCCCCCCTCCCCCTTTCCCTGTTTTTACTAACTGTCGTTCACTGTCTATATTTTCTATGTTCTCTACAGATTTAGCTTTAACCGTGGTTGGGTGGGGTCTATATTTGGTCATTGTCGTGGGTTTCTTCTCCTGATTTAAACTTTTCTATAAATTTTAATTTAAATTCTGATTCTTCTATTTTTCATATTTCTGAGATAATCTTTTCCTATGGGTTCCCTCTAGCTCAGCTTAGCTGTTCTATATATATATGCTGTATGTTATTCCATTTTTCTTAATCATTTTCGGGTCTTGTTTCTCTTAACATGGTGTTTGTTTCACTTTTCTTTCTAAAAATAGTCACGGGTTTACTTTACTTCAAAATTTTTTCTACATATACTGCCATTATTCCTGCCGTATTTTGCCATGTCTACTATTTTGAGCAGCTATGCCATTTTTGCTTTATTGTTGTGCTTTATAAATCTCTGGCATTTATTAAAGATTCTATATATTTGTGTATGTTGGGGCAGGCAGGTGCTCAGGAGAGACCCTTTTTGAGTTTGAAATACTCTCCTTTCTGATTTATTCCGCTCCTTTGGAGCATTTGATATTGAGTCTCCCCTCGAGTCTCGTTGCCTTCCCCCTGTAAGATTCTGACTTTATATATGCGAATTTTTATCTCTAATTCTTTCTATATTTCTATATTTCTATAATTGAAATTTTCTTCTACTCTATTTTTCGAGCGCTTTTGTTGGCACTCGCTTTTGATTATGTTATTCATATACTTTATATTATTATAAATTTATATCTTCAGATTATGTCCTGTTTTGTGTGCGCTCTAGTCGCGGCTGAAGGCTTGTCCCACTTTTCTTTGTATTTGTATGTCGGCAAAGTCCGTTATATGTTGAATGTACCCCCGGTATGCTCCGGCGTAGTTTTACCTGTGTCTCGGAATCCCCTAATATGTGTATAAGTGTGGGGCCCGAGTAGTGTTCCCGAGAAGTGCACCTCGAGGATCACGAAACTTTTTATCTTTTTCCCATTTTTTCTAAAACGCATTTTATCTATACTAGTAGCTATGGTACGTAGGCTAACGCAAATTTTATTACTAACCTATGTGCCTGGAGGCCGCGGCGAGGGCGCGCGCTTCAAAAGAGGGGGTAATCTGTAGAATATTTCCTTGATTTCATTCAAAATTATGCAAAAGTGAGTGCTAACTTTATGCAAATCAACCTAAATTACACTTGTGTGTACGGTCCAAGGCCGGACATAGCTAATTCTTTTTTCTTCAAATTTCGAGCGCGCATCTAGTCAGCCTTAATCTGGGATCCTTTTAGTCCAGTCGCTTTTCGCTCGCTTGCTATTGCTATTCACCTGGGCTTGTCTCGGACTTATTTGGACGGGTGGGAGAGTCCCCCCTATAACTTCAAAGGTTTGTGTTGGATATTTTATTTGGTTTAATATTATGGTGCTTGTCCCATTTTGCCGTTGTTATTGAAAACGTTTGGATTCCTGTTTTGATAATTTCGATGTTTAATATTTTTTCTTGTTTAAAAATCTAGTAAATTCGTGGCAACTTAGAAATTAGGGTCGTGTCGTCTTTTAGTCAGTAGGTTAGCGAATAAGTAGGGAACGATCAGACATATTACACACTCTTACTCGAACCTCTAATCTTTAATAATACAAACTATATATATATAGAATTTCATAATCCGTTTAAGGTGGTAGTACCACTAGCGGGATTTTCTGCATCATCTTGGTATGAATGAAGAAATCTTGACAAAATTTTAGGAGAAGTAAGCTATCTTTGCACAATGTTCTGGTGTCAGCGAGCGCATAATTGGCTAGCTACCATCATGGCTTTGCGCATGCGCAAATAATCAAAATTTTATCTAAGCTTTATATGACATATTTGACTCAACCACGTGAAAGAGCTCAAAAAGCGCTTTAACATAATGAGCATATCTCTTCTGTAAGTGGTTTCTATCAAAAGTTACAGGTGTTTTTAAAGTTTGCACACATAATGTAAAGTAAGAACAGTTTATCCGAAAATTAAATCTATTGGGTTTAACGGTTCCTGTTGCGTTATCTATATGCATTATTTAATAGAAAACACTTTCCAGCTGCTTGAAAGCGTTGGAAGTTTCGAAAACCAAAGCAAACAATGAAAAATTACAGAATTATTGTTTTTAATTTTCTCGTCACTCCTTCAGTCAAAGTGGACTAAATTTTGCAGATATGTTTTGCATCAGCATACGCCGTTTTCTTAGTTTCGGAAAAACGCAATATTAAGCAAGATATAAATTTTACAAAATTTCGAAACACGCTAAAAAACTGAAAACTCACTTTTACGAAAAACTAAAAAAACCGCCTGAGCGTATTGATAAACCAACCATATATAGACAGCAGGCCAGTCCCCGTAGCGTCGTAGGTCAGCTCATCTTATGCAAAACATGATAAAGAACAAATTTGCCAAATTTCAAGCCAATTCATTAAGTATTTAGTTCACAGCATCTGTTCAAAGTGCACCCCGGTAGTAGTACTACCACCTTAAAGCGTTGACTAGCGCATAGCCAAAGTTATTCGCCATAGGAGAATAATTTTTCTTAGTTTTTTCTTAGTGTTTTCTGAAAATTTTTTATTTATTTTCTCATTGTTTTCTCAGTTTTCCAATTATTTTCTAAACTGAAGGCGTCCATTTTCTAATTAATTTTTCATTGTTTTCTTAATTGATTTCGTATTGTTTTCTAAATAATTTCTTATGTTTTCTAAAATGTTTCAATTGTTTTCTAATTGTTTTCTGAAGGCTTGCAATGGCTTTATTTTCTAATAATTTCTCATTGTTTTCTAATTGTTTTCTAATTAATTTATAATTATTTTCTATATGAAGAATAATTGCTTCGCTCATGCATACTGTGTTTGCGCTTCCATAACGCTAATCGCAACTACAAACAGTAAAAATACTGTTTCATAAGGTGGTAGCACCCGCTATTTTCTACGTAATTTTTCCATGGACGAAGCAATCTTGACAAAACATTGGGTAAGGCAAAACTGGTTGGCAAACTATCTTTGCGCAAAATCTTGGTGTCAGAGTGCATAATTGGCTAGCTACCATCGTGGCTATGCGCATGCGCAAATAGTCAAAATTTTATATAAGCTTCGTATATTAAATTTTACTTTATTTAAATTTATTTATTTTAGAATTTAAGTAGCAATACCAAAACAAGAGTTTGATGACATTTTCATCATTTCTTCTTTAATTATGAATCCTCAATTAAAGTTAACTATTAGCTTCCTCAATTAATTAATAAAAGTCTAATGAATAATCAGAAGTATTGGTAAGCCTTTGGCAATGGGCTTCTTGGTAAAAGTGAACTCAAATTTTATACTTCGTTAGCTATCATTTCAAGGAAATATAGTCCATAATGGACATTGTATTTTGTATTTGTATATTTTGTATCTGGTGGTGACCAAAGTCTGGAACAGCAACAAAGGTCTAAAATCAGGATCGGGGAACGAAAAAGGTTGTCCACAACAGGAGTGAAATTGGGGTCTAATTACAGGAACAGGACCAGGAACTTCGTCTTATTTAAGGTGCTTGTATCGCTGGTATCGGGGAAATTCCACATCGGTGTAGCCTTTTAGCTTTATTCTTGAAAATTTTCAAGGAGGAAAAGTCACACCGTGACATCGACTAAGTACTGAAGGAATAATTGCAAAACCCAAAAGTTTCTTATCTTTGCACCTAAAAATGTGGGACTGGTACCAGAATGTGACAGGCCATATAATATACTTGTCAAGACTCATTCACTTTCATAGAGGATTGGAGTCTGTATGGTCAAATTTACACAAAGCGATACAAGCACCTTTAATAAGACGAAGTTCCTGGTCCTGTTCCCGTAATTAGACCCCAATTTCACTCCTGCTGTGGACAACCTCTTTCGTTCCCCGATCCTGATTTTAGACCTTTGTTGCTGTTCCAGATTTTGGTCACCACCAGATACAAATGTCCAATATTGACTATTTTACCTTGAAATGATAGCTAATGAAGTATAAAAGTTGAGTTCACTTTTACCAAGAAGCCCATTGCCAAAGGCTTACCAATACTCCAATACTTCTGATTTTTCATTAGGCTTTTATTAATTAATTGAGGAAGTTAATAGTTAACTTTAATTGAGGAATCATAATTAAAGAAGAAATGATGGAAAATGTCATCAAACTCATGTTTTGGTATTGCTACTTAAATTCTAAAATACATAAATTTTGTATTAACTAGCAATTAGTTTCGAAATCTCAAATTGTTCAAGCACTGGTTTGAACAACAATGTTTCGATTTGTAATTTATTTTTAGATTGTCTAAACCTACTTAAAATAAGTAAAATTAAAAAGTAGTAACAATTGAAGGAAAGTGCTCATCAAACAAGATTGAGTGACTGATTTAAATAAGCAAAATATTAACTTTTTCCTTGCGATTTCTTCCTATGCTGAATATTGCTACTTTCTGATTGCATACAAGTATATATACGTATAAGAATCACCAGTGCTTAAGCCTAGCTTAAGTGTTTCATCCGGTCCTGCTTAACTCTTTTTACAACATTCAAATAAAATTTAACAGTTTGTGCGGATATCAGATTTCTTGAAAATATATATAGCTATAGTAGAGCTGAAATATCAACTCACTAGGTTTCATAGCGACGCTAGGCCAAGTGACAATGCTACTCCGCTAAAGTGTAAATTCGAAACAAACTAGGAAATAGAACTTAGGAAGTAGGCGAACTAAGAAGGTAGCGTGTTCGCTATATCAAAGCGCTAGCATTAGCGCGAAAACTCAAAATTCGCTATATTCAATCCTACTTTAGCCTGAACTTAGAATGGCCACCACGTCCACTGACAGAAAATGTATTTGAAGCTATATCCCTGTTTGTTCCCACTATTGGTAAATCGCCTAAGAAGCCTTTCCCCATCAGTAGCTCTACCAAGTGTGTATTTAATGCCAAAAGGCGCAGGTGGAAGACGTGTGTACACCTGGCACTCCCACTAAATGAGCCAACTCCAAAATCGATTGAGCCAAACTTGTTAGGTCGTCTTGTGATTGAGCCAAGCATAATTAGGATTGAGCCGCCCTTTGTTAATTAGAAAAAGACGTTTTATTATGGGAGTGCTAAATGTCACTTATCACTCCCATGATTGAGCCATGCTTCGAAAATTTGTGCAAAAGTTCTACATAGTGACTATTGATTGAGCCACCAATTCATTTGCCGTTGCTTTCTACACTACATTAATAATTTAACTCCGAATTTTCAAAATTACAGTTCGCTGATTACCGGTAAATGTAAGAAAAAGCTAGCTAACAAAAGGCTTAATAAATGTCAGTTTAAATTCTAACTAAATTGTAGTATATGGATGGATTAGTTGGATTGAAACGGAAAGCATTGCTTCAGATTGAGTAGTTATTTATTGAATGGGAGATGCTGTGAATTAGAGTCCCCCTTTGAATGGTTGTACTCTCTATTAAATTCTCACAATTCGTTTTTCCAGCGATTCTGTAAATGGCAGTTTTGGTCATAGGTGTAAAGTGGGGGCGGGGGCTGGTGGTGTTCAGCATAGGTGTAACGGGGATTTGGGTTGGGGGGGGCCCCCTCCCCCCACAATTTTGGGGCCCCCTTTTTAGACTCCCCAAACCCCCCATGACCACCCCAAACCTCCTCCAAAAAGTTTTCAATTTTTATGCCACAAATCGCATTTTCAGCCATTACTAATGCCGAAAAACATGAAATCATTAAGTAATTTTAACATTAGACAGTGCTTTTAAACTCGAAAACTTGATTGCCAACATGTTTCTGAGTCCAGAATAAGGTTAATATTGAGTCTAGAAGTCCATAAAACCGTTATAAAAGTGTATTTCTCGCGATAATAAACACATTATTGCCAGAAATTTGGACTTTTTTGAAAAAATTTTAAAATTTACCCTAAAAATACCCCATTTTTGCCCAAATTTTCGCGCCTTCGGCGCGACTACCCCCCCCCCTGTTGGGGGGGCCCGGGGGCCCCCAAAAATTTTTGGGGGTGGTTTGTAAAAATGGCTGGGGGGGGTTACCCCCCCCAAACCTCCCCCCAATTACACCTATGGTGTTCAGTTTCACCGGAAATTTTGGTTGGGGGAGGGTAAACTTTGAAAATTTGGCGGTCGGCTCCCGAAATGTGATGGAGAGTACCCCTCATTCCTGGTGTGTTAGCTCCCCGAGTCATTTTGTCAATTTGGCTTGGGGGTGGGCGTCGCGGTCGCCCCCCTCCCTTCCCGGAGGTAGGTCGTCTCGCTACAGATTCAAAATTTAGGTTTTTTAGCTTTTTGCATTTTCGTGGTCTTATATACGTCGTTCAATTCTCACAATTATCCGTTTTCCTGTGATTCTCAAAAAATGGTAGTCGCGATCATAGGAGGTGGGGGGGTCGGCGGGAGAAATGCTGGTTGCCATCTTTATCTTTACATCTATGATTCCTCATTGTGTTGTGTATATAATCTTCCATGAAAGGCCAACCACTCATCTATTCACAGCATTTGCTCCCTGGAAAATTATTTTGGATTTGTTTTGTACATGCCAAATTTTATTATTTCATCCGAGGAATCTGTGGTTTGTACTCTGGAAAAGGGTTGAATTTTCTTTAATTTCAATCCTTTTGCAGACTAGAACTTAGTTCCTCAGTTCAACTCAGGATATTGTATTTTAATTGGGAGACAATGTGGAATCTGGATTGGGTAAGTGTTGTCTTCTCCGAATGTATATACGTTTATAATGCACCACTGCATTGTATTTATTTTTATACGTTGGCATTGGTTTGTTTCTACGATTCATATATAGTCATAACTCATAGCCCCTAGATTTGAGGTGGGGAGAGGACTGAAAAATGGTTGGGGGTGCAGCCACCTCCCGCACCTTACACCTATGGTCACGGGTACATATGTATGTGGCTGGATAAAGAGTGAGGTATATATACATACCAGACCGGATCGGCTTGCGTTGACGGAAGTATTCCAAGCAGAGATGGGGCTGTTTCTTGCGGTCATAGTTTCACCGGAAATTTTGATTGGAGGGTGGTAGGAGAGTAAATTTTAGAAATCCGGCGGTCGACCCCCGAACTGTAAGGAATGGTATTTATACCCTTACCCACCCCCAAAATTCGGACCTCCAGAAATCCCAAAAAAATGCGATGATATTCTGTGGTTAGGGGGCTAAGAACTTCACTAAAAGCTCAATGTTTGGAAAAGCTAGCTAGTCTTTTGCCACATAGTAGAAAATAATTATTAGGCTTGGTGCAAAATAGTTTAAACTTAGAAAGAATTCCACCTAGCGTAGCGTTTTAGTAGAACCTTCACAAGTTGGTTTTGTCTGCCCAATCCACGCATGGGCAACGCCTACACCTCGCCTACGCCTCGCCTATACGCACCCACGCAAGGCAAAATGAAGGACCTACGCAGAGGCAAGGCGCACGGTGCGCTGTCAAAATACCCACGCAGACGCAGGAGGCGCGCTGCTAAAATACACGCAGAAAGCAGTAGATATTAGTAGGTATAGGTTTTACCTGGGTTGGTTTTATTGTGAGTGCTCCGGGGGATCGAAATCGGACATGGATGGCGCCATTTCATACCAAAATTTCTGATTGCTTGCAAAGTAATGCTTATGTTTTACCTTAAAATGGGTCTAGTTTGGCTCTAAATACAAGAAAAACGCGTTTTCTACACGATAGGATGCTTAAACTGCCAAAAATAAACAATTTTAAAAATTTCCAAAATTTGCCTATGTTTATGTGTTAAACAGACGAAATTTTCAAAAGTCAATATGACATGAATTTTTGCAAAATATTGATATTTTTTGATGCAGATGTATATACTAAAAATGACCCGCTCTTTCGAAGATGGTCATAATCAAAACTGTTCTGACATGCTTCCAGCAAAAATTTCGGCTGGGTTTTTTTCTAGTGATGTGCGGATCGGATCGGATCGGCAACCACAATCACCTACCGATCCGATCCGGCAAATGACCGTCGATCCGATCCGATCCGAGCCGCGGATCGGACCAGTCCACGATCCGACCATAATCTGAATTATAATTTTGAAATGAAATCATAATCTGAATTCCATTACCTTGAAAAACTCCAACTTCGCATCTGAATCGTATTGAATAATTATGATAATTAGTCCGTATCAGAAGCTGCAGCTACAGCATGATGTGTTGTCACCTTTGAAAAATACCAATTTATTTTTTTGGAGTTTAAGACCTAGTCAGAAGTGAGAATTCCACAAAAAAGATAGACAGTGAGACAGGGAGAATTATAAAAAGATAAGATAAAATTGAAAAATCAAAGGTTAAAACCGAAAAATCAACTTTGGTCGTATTTATAAGCAAGCAATGTACATGTTTTAA
>JASAND010023145.1:0-40394 GCA_030248195.1 Trissonchulus latispiculum
CGCTGTAAAAATTCATCTGATAAAATTGACTTGCTTAAATAAAATTGCAGGGACTTCACAGAAGCTAAAGAAATGCAACTGAATTTACTTGCTGGTTCATTCGAAAAGACATCTAGAATTCAGAAATTGACGTCTTAGATTTGACTGTGTACTGTTTCCTCGTATTTTAGATTCAGTTCTTTCGGCTGTCCTATTGACTTTGTAATGTTGTACTTATGGTTTACAATTAACCTAGAAAAACAACATTTTGCAAAAAGTGTAAGGGAAGCAGGTATACGAAAAATGGATAAGTCTGATATGGAATATAAGTTGACGGGTCGGTGGTGTAGTGGTTGGTTAGCGCTTCTGAGATCTGACTACAAATCAAGATCACACTATGCGCAAAATGTTGTTTCGTTTTCGAATGGACAAGTTGGAGATTGTATCCAGTCCCCTATATAGCAAAAATTGTGCCAACTAATCATGCTAGTACTTAGAATTTTATTGATGCTAATTCTTCCGCTACATGTTCGCGTAGAAAGCGAATTTCAAGAAGTGGCCCGGAAAAAGCTGTACTGCATGCGAACCTGCAATTCGGTTGCAAACCTCACGACTGATCCCACGACACGATGCTTTTATGGAAATCGAGCTTGCTACCGAATGGGCTGCGACCTCGTTTCCTTGGACGATCTTGTATCGCCAAGCTTCTGGAATGATACTGTAGAGAAGCATTACACCGACACTTTGCAGGATGAACAAAGCGAATGCGATAAACTCCAAATCCCGGTTCTGGACACGGACAGGCACATGCCCTTCACCTTGGCTTATGTCTGTTACACTCGCAGTTTCAAAGTCTACCTCTCAGATTTGATACTGAAACAACAATTTGAACAGGACGTATTCTGCCCCGAGTATGTTCGATTTCGTAACCAATTGTTGCAACATTGTACTCAATTTTTTTTCGCCAATGACGGTATCTCGTTTTCCGATTCCGGTAAACGAATTGTGGCTGGTTGGGAGGCCAAATGCGAATCCCGTGAGAGTGATGCTGCAAAACTCAGCTGTCAACGTTCTGTCTTAATTTATGCCACTATTATTTGGATATTTTTCATGAATTTTTGAATATAAATAATATAAATAATGTATATAAATACAAGGATAAATTTTTATGGCAATTGTTGTGATTGTTTTACCATAGCTGGTTATAGCAGAGAGAGTGTATAAAAACCCTTTTTGAAAAACTTTCCAAAACAGTCCTTTACAACTATTATGTGGTTTTTCTTATACACTTGATGCGGTTTCAGCAGGCAACTAAAGGTAAATATAATGAATGTACTGGTATATCTTTTTTTGCAACTTATTACTTTGAGTACAAGACTTTACACGCCTAAAATAATTGAAGCTTCTCTTGAACAAACAAAACAATTACGAGAAAAGCAGTATATATGTAATGAAGTGAGTAGGATTGGGGTTCCAAATTTCACAACAGTCTATCACGACTGACTCTGGGTATCAACCACTTCGAGTACACGGAAGGTCGAGTCGTTTATCGGCGAGGATAAACTTAGGCACAGGATCTTCGGAAGGTGATTTGTGCAGAACCAAAGATTCCTTGCGGTCAACCTGGATGGGGTCTAGGCGTGAGTTCGTTTGAAGAGGGCAGGGATCCGAGGGATATCAATAGCAAGCGGGGTCGACACTTGCCGTTTATGGATAGATGAATCAGGTCTGTATCAAAGAACACTGATTGAGAATCTTGATTGCCAAATCAAGATTCTGGAACGATGTTGATGATGTCTTTGTTGGGACCAAGGGTTCAGGTTTAGTCACTTACTTGTGCTGGGGCTATGCATCCAAATCTTGATCTGAACCTTATGTCCTAGTAGATGGGATTCAGTATTAGGACACAACAATTTAATAATTATAATTATAGTATTAACAGTGTAATGATGACAATAAACAACAAGAGGGATTATTACAGTGCGTACAAGGAGTAAGACAGGCTACGAATCACAAACTGTATGTTATATGAACAATTAGACAAACAAAAGTAGTTTGCCAGAGTTGCCAGTATTTGATTGACTCAAAATATTAACTTGATATTAGGGCAAGGTTTCGGATATCCAGACTCAGTTCTACTATATTCCTCTTTCTTTCCTTTCTTGGCTGACTAACAGGGTATTAGATCTATTACTAAACTCTATCGTGCAATTCCTATATGCTTGTGTTCGTGTTATTAAATTACGACTCTTTTTCCGTCCTCCTTACCAAGGACAATATAATATCAATAAAGAAAGCTACTGAACAATTTAAATTAACTAGATTAAAGGGGTTAGTAGTACAGTGGTTCCGGTCTGTGGGTGAGCCCGAAATGCTAGTAACAATAGCACTTTCGGATGCTATACGGTCGCCAAGGGTCAAACACAAGGGGGGTCCGGTTGGGGAGTTTCCTGATCCGTTTATGGGGTTAGTACAAGTGTAGTTTTAATTTAATCTTTTCGTTAAGTCTTCTACTTCCGACTGACTGGAAAAACCACTGAATTAGTTAGACCAAAGACAGGGGGTAACAACCCCTTCGATAAGGCTGATGATTAGCTCAAAAAGATTCATCTTTTGAATTGAAAATAATGTAAGGTTCAATTTGGAGTAATCAAAAATCGATCGATTGTCAAATTCTCTTCTTTAGGTTTTAGGTCCCACACTAGATTCTGGCGCTGTATCTGCGATTGTCTCTGCCTTAATCGTTCCCCAAAAAGTCTGAACTGACTCTCAAAGTACCTTGACAAAACTGATTCTGATCCAAACAATTATCCAAAAATATCCGTATCCTTCGACTGAACTGACTACTGATCAATAAATGTAAGTACTGAGACTCCGACGACTGACAATCTGACTTTGATTCCGGCAGGACAGACGAGAGCTCCGCACCTGAATCAAATGGGTTAAAATCCATTAGTACAAATTATAGGTGCGGGATTCGAACCCAGCAACCATTACTCACAGTTTGGCTTTCTGAACTTGGAATCAACTTGTACAAGTCGAATTTTTTGTGAAAGTTCGAGGTTTAAGCGGATTAACACAAGTTCTGAATGATTTGAGTAAGATCACAATACTTAAAATCGGTTTTAAGCAAAACGCTAATTTTTAGGGCAATTTCTTGCGTTCTTGTGCAAGAAATTGTACTTTCAATGTGAAACTATGATTTCGACTTGATTTCTCTTTGTACAGTCTGCTTCTGTACGATTAAAGCCAGTTTACTCGAAATTGATACACTTTTGGTCCCTTTTAACAGCAGATAGGTACCCATTTACTCGGCTAACACGAGAAACATTAAATTGGTTAAAGTGATCAAATTTAGGACCTTTTGTTTTCCGGGTCCTAGCAAGGAAGGTAACAACTTCCTATCTTTGATAAGTGTTACTTAATTAGAAAGCGATTTGCACATGAGTTTGGCGAAAACACAATACTTGAATGTAGAACTTTTGGTTTCGCGAGTATAAGTAAGGAAGGTAACAACTTCCTGTTTTGGCAAATATCGAATATTGAAAACAAATTGACTTCATAAAACTGGTGGTTTGACCTTTATTAGAAGATGGTTCTAGTATCCTATTCACAATACTTACGTAACTAATTGTTAATCTGCTTATTTCAGGTATAGTATTGATTATTGCTTGATATTAATTAAAGTTGCCAGAGTGTTGAAACCTATTGTTGCCATTTGTGGATAATCAACATGGATAAGCCTCATATTAGTAAAAAAATGAGCAAGGTTGATTTTTCAACCTTGCTAACCTTTACGTAACGGGATTTGGTTAGTTTTGCCTTTGAACGTGAACACCGACATGAAATGGTGTTAGGCCGCGGTTGCGGTCATTATTAGGAATAAAACATGCATTGGATAGGGTAAATTTAACTAAAAAACTGGCAATAATCGTGTGTTCCAACATTAAAAAACAAAGACACAATGAATAGAACTAGAAACTACAATCGCTACAGCTTAATTTGTATTAATTTGGCAATGAGACTGACCATTGGACGGATTCCTTTCTTGCGATTCGTCCGCACTCTTAACTAAGAGTGGCTTACGCGGACGAATCGAGGACATCCAGATTCTGACTGATGAGGACTTAATACGGAGTCCCCATGACTTTCTATCCTATAGTCCTAACCTCATTTGCATATTTACTAAACTGAGCTTAAACCTAGATTTCCTACGTAACCAGGTATTCATAAACTTCCAGACATGCATACAACCTGACTTGCAACCTAAAACTATATTATTTATTATCCTTTTTCCTGCGTATTATAGGAGTTCTAGTATAATTCTGGCACTTCATACGGATCATGCACACAAGGAATCATTAACCATTTAAACGGTCACTTGCTCGACTATAACTGACAACTACATTACATGAAACATTCATTCAAAGATCCTAGCTAATCTAATATTGAACTACGTAACCCTATTAGCTAATGAAACACAATTAAACAACATTTATACAATACTTAAATTAATGACCACTTATGCCCCACTTATGCAACGTTTAGACTAGAATACACTCGTATTAACAGAAACGCAATCATTCACACAAATCACACATACACTTCATTCCTGCTTAAGATCTGGGTCTTGATCACTCCAGCGATGCTCACAACTTTCATCGAACAGAAGGAGTTTCCGCGAGTCAACGCGCATACAGTCATAAAGGTCAATATACAATGCCATTCATACAATTCATACATACACAAACACACAATTTCTTAGGTAAGTACTTATCTAACTAATCCTAAAAACAGACATAATTAAAAACAATCTAAATGAAGTCTAACTCTAATTAATACTAAGTGACCTACACTCCTAGCTATTATTTTAAACGTACTAAATTAACTGAATTTAAACGAGAATTTGTTATGAGTTTTAGGTATCTAAAACTCAGTTTATAGCGCGGAGTTTTGGCAATTTCGAGACTTTGAAATTTTGAGAAAGCCGTTTGAGTAATGATTGCCAAGCAATCATTACTAAACAAAACTACTATTACCAGACAAAACTACCAACAATAATCAGATTAATTAATGGGGAAGCCGGTCATTCCCCGTGAAACGCTTGATTATTAATTATTTAAAAGAGCAAGAGGTTATTTTGGAATTTTGCTTTAAAGCTTGTTCGTGCATTTTTGATAACCTATTATTTTTAGTTACCGACCTACGACAAACAGTGCAAATTACAAACAGTGATTTTAAGGCTTAACAAAGCCTGAGATTAAAATAATATGGCCGGCAACTCCTAGTTGCCGGCTGTGGGGTGAGTATTGCTATTAATTAACTCAATAAAAAATAGGGTCGTAGCAAAGGGACCCTCTAACTCAGACTTAGAGATTGGATCCCCTCTCAAATATCCCATATTTTTGATATATTTCCAGTGCCGAAACTTGGCGAAACTTTGCGAAATTTTCTTTAACACATAAACATAACCAAAGGGAAAACTTCGTGAAATTTCACAACTTTATTGAATTAATACACAAAATACATTATTTTCTATGACTTAAAAATTATATCACAATAATCTACATACCTATCTACTTATACCTAGCTGCTTACATTTATATTTTTATTATTATTAAGGGAGATAAGCCCCCTCTAAGTCCAATGACTTGGGCTAATCCTACTATTTTATTTCCCTTTTCTTTGTTGGCCTTGTACTCGGCCAAAAGTTTAGGTGAGGACAACTGCTAGACCTTTGAAGAAAGTGGCCTAGCAGAAAAAGAGGAAAGGAAAACGACACCTGACTGAGGTGTAGTCTGGGAGGTAGACAACCTCCCAGACAATGAAAAAGGAAAAGGTTTGCCTTAACTTTTAGGCAAAGAAAACCAATTTTAGTACACTCCTTTTTGGAGTGATAAGATTACAACACAAAAAGTAATCTTACAAAAACGTTTTCCTTTATAACTTTCTTATTATTGGGAGTTGAAAAGTCGGGTTTGGATTTTTAGAATCAGAATCAAATTCTCTTTCATAGAAGCCCAAGTCATTTTCTGACCAAAAAATATTAAAACTAACTAATTATTACCTAATTAACACCTAATTATCACTAATTAACCCTACCTAACTACGTACTTAGCTATTTCATACCTAATAGTGAACCATCTTCCAATATCTGCTGTTTTAGGTGCAAATTTCCAATTTATAGGCGATTTTACGACTAATTTTTGACTTAATTATGCACATAAGCTTCATGTTTTGGGTTTATGACTTCCTGCTAACTAGTATGCGAGCACTAGTGATTGTACTACTTTACGAGGGAGGCTGTACTTGACTAAAATTATGGACGGCACTCACTATTTCATCTCAGTTTAGTTTAAGTGTCGATTTTTATCTTCGTGTGGCAGTAACAACTCCACCTACTAAAGGGATTAAAACCGAAATACTCCTTTTGCGCAATTCCTGCATTAGTATTGTTAATAAGACACGTCTTGCAATAAGCCAAAGTTAAGGCAAAGGTCAAAATTTTGAATAACAGGTGGCACATTTAAGCATTGGCATTGTATGCAACAAACGCACACGCGCTAGCTGGGAGGGATTAAATTACACTTGACCTTTACCTTAACTTTCTTTCGTCTTTCTTTATTTTGAAAGATGCTTTCTTTCTTTCAAAAGAATGTTTCTTTAAAATCTCCTTTTCTTTAAAGTTAAATATGAGCGTAGCTGTACTGCATTAAGTGCTTTGCCTGTTGGGTGGACAAGCTGTACAAACTGTCAGTCCTCACGGTAGTCCTTACTGAAATTTGTTCAAATTTGTTTATTTCTAATTCTGTTTAATTTGATTTTAGAAAATTTTTAAATTTTGCGGGTTCAGCGGAGTTAGTCACCCTACACCTACAAACTTGAAGTCATTCGAATGCTCTTACCAATACCTACAACTTTGTTGTCTTGAGTATTCTTTGTCTCCTTACGATTTCCGTGATAACGCCAAAATCTTTTTGAGTCAAAAAGGATCATTTTTTCCAAAAATCTAATTTTGTCAGATGTTGACAGCTTCTTGAACACAGGTCGGTAAGTCAAGTATTGGCCACATTTGTACTCCTACAATATCCCAATGGAGAACTCTATCTGGCATTTCTGTAAGTAAGCTCAGCAACACAAATGTGAAATTTTAAAAATGGCAATTGGATTTCCTGAACTCATGCAATTAATTAAAAAGCGGCTTTGCACACGCGTTGGGACAATTGCCGCGGGTTATTTTCCAGGGGTTTGAGTTTGATCGTTTGATTTGGGAAAAATAAGCGTCTAAACTAGAAAATTTTGAAGAAAATCGGAAAAAGCTTTTGTTTTCCTCAAAATAATGAGCTTGTTTGTTTATTAAGCAATTTCAGAAAAATAACCATTACAAAAATCAAAGCCTTTTGTAATTTCAGTTGCGCGATCGAAAAATTGTGAAAATACATACCTTAAATATGCGATGATGTGGACTTTTTACACGGATTTAAAGCTCACTAACTCAAACTTTTGCGGTCACACAATTAGCATGCGGGCTGCGATTGCAGTCGCGGGCGGTCACGGTCATGACTACTGCGGTCGCGGGGCGGTCGCGGTCAAGAAAAATGTGTCCATGTCCAACTCTGCTCACAACAACACAAGGACAGCGGCGAGACTAAACAGTCTAGCAAACAGTTCAGTTCTAGTAGGGTGAAATCAGGAAATGTTTATATGTTTGGAATCAGCAGATTCCAACAAATAATTTTACAACTGTCACATTAAATGTTCTTAATTTAAGGGTGTTGGACACATGAAGCCGAAATTGGAACACAACTTTTCAAAGCATATAAAATTCTGTAGTACTGTACTTGATTAAAAACTTTTGTGAAATGATTTTTACACCATTGTATGGACCCTCTCAGAAATGTAAAAACTTCAGAATATCACTGTGTGGGGCATGAGACAAGTTGACAGGGCTCAGTGACGCACTTTGGAGTGTGGACTTGTCTGCTATTACAACGTCCTACAGGTATGACTGCTGAAGCTTTTCAGAAACCCTTACTTGCAATTTGTTTGTTACTCAGCTAGAGGCTCTCGTTTGAAGCTGGGTCGAAAATATTGTATGACAATTTATATTTGAATACCACTTTTCATGAACAGGACTTTATTTGACATATTTCTGCAGCAGAAACAGGAAACCAGGCAACAGAATACAAAAGACCGACTTTTCAGTCACTGTAGCAGTAGCTGAGTGAGTAGCGAAACTTTGATTTTTCCCTTCGCAATGATGTAGCTTTGAATGAGCCCTCAGTCTCGGTTCATAGTTGATTTCCTTGAACTTTTCGACGGTCCCACACCGTTTGAGACAATCCAATTCTTCGGCAAAAGTGGCACAGTATCTGGTTTTATTGCTGCTTTCCGTATCAGAAATTACCTCAGGATCCGCTAGTCGAAAATCATATCGAACTTGCTGGAACCAACCTGCGCAGAAACCGCGACAAGTCAAAATATCAAAGGTTTTTGGTTCACACAGTTCCAAAAATTTTGCTGAAGGTCCACGCAAGTAGGTTTGTAAGAAAGTGTCATTTTCAGGACAAAGATTTCTGGCACAAGAGGTTCGTTCAATGTAGTGACTGCATTGATCCATAACCCTAAATGGGTCAAAGTTAATTTCGGTTAGAAAGCTACGAGTTCCACGCTTTTCCATGCAGCATTGAATACAGAGAGTTGAATTTGGATCAATGCAGTTAAAAAAGGCCTCTCCACTACTGGATAAATGGTTGCCAGTAGCCATGTAGAAACCAAGTTTACTGAGAGGATTTGGATTCACAAGTTTGTTGGGGTTGTCAAATTCCGGAGCAGTGATGTAGCCATCGGATTGGAGCAGGAAGGATATAACGAAGACAGCTTGGTGCAGAGATAACATTGTGCTACTTGTTACCTCTTCTAACTGACGCTACGTATGGGTACGTATCCCAGTTGATCTTAGTTTGTGTTTCTATGTTAAATTGTGCCAAAGCGGGATGTACCTATCAGGCTCTATAGACCCGAGAACTGTCGCCAGAGATGGCTATGATTGTGTTGATGTCGGCAGTTAGTTAGTCTTAGAGACTGGAGGCGCTGGAGAAGACGGGGTTCCTGGTAGTCCCGGTCGAGTGTGTGGAGGAATCCATCGGGACCGTAATCGGGCTTCTGGTGGACAATAACGAGGAACGGTGCTTCCCAGAATCCGTCCGGAAAGCCGAACGGGAAGTACCACCTCAGGTTGACTTTTTGGGTCCAAGGCAGAAAGGGATGGGGCGGTGGCCCAGGGAGCCACATTTGGACAGATCTTGGCACTTCTGGAGGTCCCTCGGAAGGAAGAGAGACGGCGACTGCGAACTTGTTATATTTCAACAGTTTTTATTGTCTTTTATTGCAAGAATTGTAAAGGCAAAAATTAATTTGACGGAGGTTTTGATCAGTGTCCTGAACAACCCAAAGCGGACACTCTACCCAGTGCACTACTCTGACTATTACAAATTGTCCTGGTCAAACCGTTAGAGGACAAAATTATGATATATCTGTACTTTAATTTTAATCAATTTATTCGGTGTATATTACTTAACTGCTTCCCTTGCACTGTCTGAATTCAACTTGAGTTGAGTTGGGACTAAAGTTCACATCTCCTGCGGTTCTAATATTTCTAAAGTTTGTCCAAGAGAAGCTTTTGGCAGCTCTATTTGATTATAGGTGTCTAAAATGTCTAAAATGATTGCAATACAGAATACAGAAGGGTGGGATTGTTATTCCTTATTCATGGTTTGAAAACTCTTTGCTTGCCCAAAAATATGCTTTTGCTTTGTTTGGATAAAAAATTTCTAAAGCAAGTGTGACCCTAACTGACTTTGATGAGCCGGGCCTCTCCGGTACTCTGTGGAAGTGGGGTATTTAGCTTCTAAAACCGGCTGATGTTCATGCCGCTTGTCTCCGGTTGATCAGTCGGGGGCTCCGCGGTTCCGCGCTCTGGAGCCAAGGATCCCTCGTCTGGTCCAGCAGGAGACCGACCAGAGAAATTTTGCCGACACAACAAAAGTTCGCGGTAAATTCAAATATGAGAACACGTTTGCTCCGATAAAAATTCACGGAAAAATTGTATATTTCACCGTTGGAAGCTTTTCTCTTCATTGCTGCAGAAATTGGTTGCTTGGGTCCTCCGGGAAACCGGGTTGGCAGCGGCTCGTCATGTACGCGATGCGGATTGTACGTATGTCCTTGGCCCGTACTGGCGGGTGTGCTTGTTTGTTTTCATCTACTAACATGCTGTGTAGAGTTTTGTGGGAATAAAGATGTCTAACCACTCGAGTACTTTGGACCACCTTCTTTTTCGTGAAATTCTCTTGATTTTTTTCTAAGATGCTTTTGCTTTCCGTGTTTCACTCTTTTGCTACGACAAACCATTGCCTGAATTTTCTAAATCCTTGTGAATGTTGTCTAGGGTCTGCTGGAGGGTACTCGAGGACTTGTTTTACCTTGTATTCTTTCAATTTGTTTACCCTTTTTACCTTCCTATCTTCACCTTTTTACTCAAAGTTAACGGTCATTTTTCTTAGGCAATAGTACCGGGGTATTCCACCGTCCCGTATCTCGGCCGGTCCGTGGTTGCTCGTCGCCTGTGTCTGGCTTATGGCCGGACAAGGGTGGGCGGTCAACCCCGGACCGGCATCTTAGACTCCGTAGTTTATCTTTTCGCTTTCTCTGATTTCGGCGCAGTCTACGGTCGCTGGTTGTCTGGATACTCTCCAGGCTGCAGTAGCCGTAGGCTCGCGCCCCCTCTCTCCTAAATTAATCGAGCCTCTATGTTGTACTGTATAGGCCTATGTGCCTTACATCTGTGACTGTGGCATACGTGCCTTATATTATGTCATTTTTTCTACTGTAGGCCCTTGTGCCGTATGTTATCCCCATATATTATGTCGTATTTACTCCTTTTTTGTTTGTTTTTGTTACTGTAACATTTTCCCCTTCCCTCCCCCCCAGTCCCTCTACGGCGGCGAATTTCCATTTCTGATACTGTATATGATGTGTAAAAAATTTTATGTCCTTTATGCTTGTGTTAGGACCCGGAGGATTCCGTGGTTGGCAAGGGCCCGGAGATACGGGTTGGCCCGGTAATTGGTGATATGGGCCTAGTTAGTCTTTTGGCCGGTGATTGGTTTTGGGGCCGGAGCGGCTTGCGCCGTGGGGCGCCCGCTCCCCTTCCGGAGGTCGGTCCGATGGTTGTTGTGGGGTCTCCCCCCGACGGCGTGGTTCTTGGCGGCCTCCCTGGCCTATTATCTTCGAACTTTTGATAACTTTTACTATATCAGTCTGTATTTTGTGATTCTTGTGCATTCCGGTTCCCCCTACTCGCTCGCTCCCCCTCCCCCTTTCCCATCTTTTCTAACTCGTGTTGTGTTTATTTTTCATTCCATTTCTATGCTTTATTTTGTCTGATAGCTTTAACCGGTTGGGGGGGGGGGGGAAACTGATTTAGGTTTCTACTTTATGGGGTTTTCGTTTGATTATCACCTTTTCAAATTTTCTTGACCTTTAAAAACTTTCTACTTCTTTCGAGATTTTCTATGTGGGTGCCCTCTAGTTCGGCTTGTCCGTCCTGTCATATATTACTCTCCTTTTTTAACTGTTTTGTTTTTGTTTCTACTACTGTTTATTGTACCGCGGGTTTACTTCTATAATTTTGTTACTGCCATCTATGCCCTATATTTTTGCCATTTTTGTCGGTGCAGCTAAATTTCTATGTGTGCTTTATTTTATGCAGCTTTATATTGCCATTTAATTAGATTCGCGCATAATATGCTTACTCCGGGGGAGGCTTCCCTGGACTGGATACGCGTCTGTTTCGCTCTTTTCGCGTAATTTCTCATAAATTTCTATAAATTCTCCTCTGGTGTAGCCTCTCCCGGAGCACCTATATATACCATATTCTTCATATACAGCTGGGGTTTAAACTTTTATTTCTTTGTTTAGTCATTTATAGTATACTATAGTATATTTCCTACTGGTCTAGTTGTCTAGTTTCTACAATGTATAGCTTTGAATTAGTGCTACCGTAGTGTGATGTTTTGAAGATGAGTTTCCCATCGCTCTATAAAATTTTTTTTCGGGTTACTCTCCCTTTTGAGACCTGCGCTCCCGTCTCGGCTGAAGGGTTATTTGTCTTCTTTGTGTTGAGTCTATGTACTCTAAATGTTTGTGTGTTGTCCGGCACGTGCCGAAGTAGCTTTACCCGTGTCTCGAAAACAGACCCCTAAAATTTGGCAAAGCCAGGGGCTCGAGTGAGATACAGTTTTAATTCTTTCTGCTTTCTAAAACGACGTTTTATCTTTACTAGTACCTAAGTTACGTAGGCTAACCCTCATTTTTAGTACTAATTTTGCCTGGAGGCCGCGGCGAGGGCGCGCGTTTCAAAAGAGGGGGTAATCTGTGAAGTATTTTCCGAAATTCCCTTTGATTTTCACTTAAATTCATCTAAAATGCAGCGCTATCTTTACGAACAGTAAATGTAAATTGTACTCTTGTGTAGGAACCTCGGTTCCTTAGCTAATTTTCACAATTCAAAATCGAGCGCAAACTCCAGTCGGGCTTGCAGAATTCTCGTAAGTGGGAGGTCGGGTTCTGCGCAGTCACCGTCTTTTCATTGTCCAGCAGTGGGGTGAGCCTTGATCTATTGGGGGACCCCAACTCTATTGTTTTGGATTCTGTGTTTTTGTATTTCTGTAAGTTTCAATTAGTTGCGAATATTGTGTTTGTTAAAGTTTCTAGTATTCCTATACAAAGTTCTGAAGTTTTGTACGCTATATGATTTTGTTCAAAAATAAACTCGCGGTACTTTTTAGATTGCCGTCGACTTTTGCAGTAGGTTAGGGTAAGCGGACTTCGATTATTCGGACATGCGCACACTCACGGACCTTCAACCTTCAGTATATTTAATCATTTAATTACTGCAACGAGCGTAATTTCTACAGTGTCTAAATGTCGAAAATAGTAGCAAAACAAAATACATATCTAATGCATAGTATTTGTTTTTAATTGCTTGCTGAGCAGTTTTATGTTAAGGTTGTGAAGAGCTGTTCAAGAACGTTTTCTAGTTCAAAAAGTATTTATTCACAGTTTGACTCCGCTTTATCCATAGATTAGTCACAAGAATTGCCACAAAAATTGTATCCCAACAATTACGCTATAGTAGTAGGTTGTCTTATGGGGCAGGGGTTTTGCAGCATCCTTCTCATAGGATTCGCATTTGGCCTCCCAACCTGCCACAATTCGTTTACCGGAATCGGAAAACGAGATTCCGTCATTGACGAAAAAAAATTGAGTACAATGTTCCAACAATTGGTTACGAAATCGAACATACTCAGGGCAGAATACGTCCTGTTCAAATTGTTGTTTCAGTATCAAATCTGAGAGATAGACTTTGAAACTGCGAGTGTGACAGACATAAGCCAAGGTGAAGGGTCTGTGCCTGTCCGTGTCCAGAACCGGAATCTGGAGTTTATCGCATTCCCTTTGTTCATCCTGCAAAGTGTCACTGTAATGCTTTTCTACAGTATCATTCCAGAAGCTTGGAGGCACCAGACCCTCCAGAGAATCGAGGTCGCAGCCCATTCGGTAGCAAGCTCGATTTCCATAAAAGCATCGTGTCGTCGGATCAGTCGTGAGGTTTGCAACCGAATTGCAGGTTTGCATGCAGTACAGCTTTTTTCGGGCCACTTCTTCGAATTCGCTTTCTACGCGAACATGTAGCGGAAGAATTAGCACCAGTAAAATTCCAAGTACAAGCATGATTAGATACTAATTTTGTTATATCGGGGACTGGATGCAATCTCCCGCCCATTTGAAAAAGGAAGGTTAGCATCTTAGTATAGTCACAGGTGGACAAGAGGGGGATAGGGGGAATTCCCCCCTCTCAGCGAAGTCGCCCACAAAGGGTTCCGAAATTGCTCTGACAAGGATAAAGAAATTGGCTACAAGGGGTATGAAAATTGCCCAAACGATAATTTTTACGACTAAAACTTCAAACAAGATGACCCCTAAAAGGGGTGTAGTTCTGCATCTGAGCCTTAATTTAATCTAGTGTTGTTGTAGATAGTAAAACTGATGACTAACTAAGCAATTTGTAATAGTAATCGAACTAAAATAGTGCTTTGGTCCACACTCATTTAAGGGTGGGGGGTCACTTTTTTGCCGATTTTTCGACCATCTCCGATTTCGCTCATTTTCACATATTTTGTAGTCCCCATGGTTCCGCGAAACAAGACAAGAGCGTTTTGCGAAATATTGCTTCTATCGTTCTGTACGGGCCCTCGAAGATGACCTCGACATGTGAAAAAGTTAGGTTAAAAAGTTTGTGGCAGAAAAATTTTTCGCTGTACAAAGAGTCAGAACTCTGAAACCTTTTCAGAACCATTAAGGACAAATTGTAGAGTGAAGCAATCTCCTCTGAAGCGATTCTGTTCAGTATTGGATTTTTGGCGAATTTTTAAGTCAGAATTTTGGAAAATCGGTCATTTTTGGACCATGAAAAACAGGACCCACGGTACTCTTTTGCTTGTCCTGAACGATTGGCAAAAGCTACAGAAACGACCAATAGATAGATGCACTCTACCCATAAAATCACGTCTTATGAAAGTACTCGCATGTTTCTACCATCTACAGTAGGCTCAAAATACTTGCCACAAAAACAGCAAGTTTTGCTAAAAATGGCCATTTTTCATAATTTTCACATTCTTTTGATAATTTTTCTCGCTTCATGTGGTAAAAAATCACCAAACTTGGCAGATTAATTAATATGTTTATGTGTGTCACATAATGTGGCCAAAACAAATGCGTCAATATTGAACATGCTGCTGTGGCGGCACCTTTGATCTTTATAGGTGAAAAGTGTCGATTTTAAATGTTTTCCAAATATAGACAAAATGGGTATCAATCGATAGCTAATGGAACGAGGAGCAACTTTTCTCAAACAAGCATGGGTCTAAAATGTTGTCTGTGCAAGATAAAACGAGTTAAAGTTATAATGGGCAGTCCTGCAAGGTTAGGTCAGTGCAGCACTCAAGCATGCATTTTGAACGCCTGGATAGCTGGCCTTGAGCCACGTCTGCACTAAAATATTACCTTAGTAAAGGCTTTAATATGGTGTATCGGTTAACCCTGTTTTCGGTCGCGTTTGGTCTCCACCTGACCTTGCAGGGCTCATCACCGGAACTTTCAAGTTTTCCGGCTTTGAACCTGAATAACTCTGTCACAATTTGATTTCGAACGCTAATATTCTAAGTTATTTTTGAGAACATATGGGGGCATATTATGTGTGAAAATGAGCGAAATCCGTGACTATCGAGTTTTGACCAAAGTGACCCCCCTTAAGTAGTGGCTAATATCAGCCAACTGCTGGCCATCCGGCCTGAACCTCGTCAACCAAGCAATGGAAATTTGCTACGAATTAATAACTTCAGAAGACAAATACTTCCAGTCAGAAGTGTTTTATTTGTAGTACATGAGTGGTCACAAACGGTATGACAATGTGCGTTTCTTCAATTACCTGTAAAACTAATTTTGATTTATAATTTAGAATAAATCTCTACAACGCATTTAAGATTTAAAGTTTTTCTCTACCAGTTTCTTTCAGAAACGCCATTCTTTTTTACTAATTTTACCGCGAATTCAGATTTCAGAATTTACACAGTATTAAGAAATCAAGCGTAGTCAGTATTAATCGCATGTCTATTTAATTGAAGTAACCATCATATGTGAGCTTAAGTTCGTTTCTAATTTGTTGTTAATGTTATGTGTTGATTGGCCACCTTTGTAGTGCATCGCTGACTGGCAGGTTACAACGTTTTCTCTGGTTACAAATCCTAAATTCTCAAAGTCATTACAAGTTGTCAGGATAAGTTTTTCAGCTTGAGCAATAGCAAACGTAAGGCAATTTACAGTATGTGATGCAACCAGTCGCCTTGCCGACTGTCTTTGAACTGTTCTCAATGTCTGCAAATCTCATTTGCGTAAATGCAGGCATCCTTTAAAACTGTTTTGTACTTGAACTTTGAAAGGGGGGGGGCAGAAGAAGAGAAAATGAAAATATCTCTGAAGAAAATTTGTATTATGGTTGGGGGGAATTGTAAGATAAGGCCAATAAAAGAAAACAACCCGGCACACAGTACAAGGAACACAAATGTGCTTCTTTTACAATACAAATAACAATTAAAATTGAACTATATCTGAATGCGCTACAACTTGCAAGCCCCCTTCGGTTAAAAAAATCAGCTCACCAACATACGAGCCCAATGTTGAAGATAGGCGATGTTTGCATTGAGAAGCCATGCTTAGCGCAATTCCTGTCAATTTTCCGTGTAAGTAGTTCTGCCTCCAGGCAGAACAAAAATTTACTGGCTCCGCCGGAATATTTCACTTAAAATCACTCTTTTCGCTAAAAATTGCCCAAAGCGTTGTTTTTGCTGAACCTAATTGTTTTTTGTTAAAAAACGGCAAAAATTCCTTATAATCTCTTTCAAATGTACATTTTGGAAAAATCGCTTCCACAAGTGGTACCCTTCCATATGGGTCAGTGAAATTTGAAATCCCGTTCAGGTATGGTATGAGTATAGTGTGATCTTGATCTATAGCGTAGTCTTCAGATCTCAGAAGTGCTACTCCACCGAACCGTCAAATTTGTTTCCATTTCAGGCTCTCCTATGCCTGCTTCCCTCATACTTGTTGTAAAACGTTGTTTTTGTACAAGCTAATGTTAATTGTCTGCAATAAGTGCAACATTGCAAAGTCAATAGGACAACCAAAAGAACTGGATCTAAAATATCAGGGAACGGTGCACAGGAAAATTCAGACGTCTGATGCTGAATTCGAGATGTCTTTTCGAAAGAATCACATTTCTTTAGCTTCTGTGAAGTTCTCGCAATGGCTCGCAGGCAATTTTATCAGCAAAATTTTCACAGCAACATGTTTTGTTTTCTTGTAAATATGTAGACATAACGTATAGAAATATATTTTGTTATTAAATATCTTTATACTACTAAATTCCTATTAATATACCTACAGTTAGACGGTATACTTCTATGCATATTTTACAGATTTTGCTATCAAATGCTGCAGTTGTGGGCCGTAATTTAGCCCAATACTGTCCAGGTGTTTGGTACTTTGGTAATGAGTCGTTAATTAGCCGGGAAGTAATTTGCACATTTATATACCTGCTCAGTTGTTTTGTTACATTGATCCGGATATTCGGACTGCAACCCATTCCAGACCTTAATGTGTGGGGATTATTAGTGATCCCCTGTTGCCTTGCAAGTTTAAATTCGGTTAGACAATGACCGCCTCTTGGCATACAAAACATTTAGCTAAGCTTAGGATTGTACAAACTTGTACTCAAACCAGAATAAGCTGTACTCGCTTTGCTAAGCAGTTCCCGTTAGATCCCAGAAACTGTAACTGGGTTGACATCTCTACTTGGCACAAGTGGGGGGTGTTTTTTAGGACGTAGTCTTATTTCTTCAAATATAGAAAGCGAAACACCAAAGAAAATTGAAATATGAAAAAAGATAAGAAGTTTTGCGTCTTCATAAAGGTGGTAACAGTACTGTACAATTACCATGTGATTTTGAACGGCTTGCTTACCTCATGTCAAAATTATCTGCATACGCGTACCCCCTCCGAATTCAGGTGGGAGCGCTAGCTGTACCAACCAATCAGATCCAGTTTTGCGCGTTCGCACGTGAACAGACGATTAACAATCTCCTACGCTGATACAAGTACAGAGGTAAGCAATTAACCAATCAAATGGTTTTAATTTAAAACAACATAACAACGGTGAGCATTATCGCCTCAAGGAAATTTCGATCTTAATGTGTCGAGCATCTCGCCAACTTAATCTACACGGAATTGTGGAGTGTCTCACTCTTCCTATTATAGACTCGTGGAGTGGGTATGCCTATACCTGTGGCTTCAACTTCCAGTGTTGCTCCAATCTGCAGGCAGCACTTGACTATCTTTGGCACATGTTCTTCCAATTTTCTTCTCAAACTTACACCACTAACTATACTAGGATACTTCCAGCAACGGGGGTCCGAAGTCCCCTCACCCATTTCGCCCCACACCGATCCTATTCAAACGCCCAATGAATTACAAACCCAAGTAATCACATCCAGCACTGCGCTGTTTCAAGGGTCCAGTTTCAGCCCAAAACAATCTACCTTTTCGTTCCGGCGATTAACAAGATATCATCCAGCACTTGAATTAAGCCGCACTTGTTTGCGATGACGATGATGCAGAAACGTATTCTGATACTAATGGTGTCCGCGAATTGCATGGGAAGCAGCATCTACGATAGAACTACGAGAGATTGGCATATGGACTGCATGAAAATCTGCAATTCCATAACAAATCTAACAGAAAATCCTGTCAAGCAATGCTTTTATGGGAACCGAGCGTGCTATAAATTCAGCTGTAATCTGAAGTTTTTGATTCGCGCTTACGTCAGGCAAGTTTGGAATTCCACTTCGCTAAATCACCACGATGTGACTCTGAAAAGTGAGAAAGAAAAGTGCGACAAACTCCAAATTCCCCTTCTAGACACAGACTACTATTCCTACTTACATTACTCGGCCTATCACTGCTACGCCAACAGTTTTGCAGTCTACATGGCAGATCTAATCGTGAACCAGCAATTCGAGTCGGAAACGTTTTGTCCTCAGTACATCCAATTTCAGAAAAGTTTTCATGACCATTGTGACAAAGATTTTGCCACAGGTATTACTCGTACTTATATTGATATTCGGTATTCGGCATCTGGGAAACGAATTATGGATGGATGGGACGCCAAGTGCGAATCCTATCGAAACGGTGCTGTGAAATCTGCCACCCAAATTTCTATCTTTGTCTTTTCCGCAATTATTTGGATTTTTCGGATTCTTTGATTACTGTATAACCGAATAAACTAAGAGATTAGCATCAAATATACGTACTATGTTATTATGGTATTGCTTAAAATTTTTAATTTAATCCCTGAATTTCAGAAATCGGATGCATTGGAAATGCTTGTGAGAGCAAAAATAACTGTGAGACCAGATTTCATAGCGATCAAAGGAAAGGTCAGATTGCGCAAAAATTTTCAGTACAGTTAGATAAAACAGTAGTATACAATAGTGATGTAATAGGTTCACTTATCCTTGATCCGACAACCCGGTGGTGACCCTGTGACCCGGATTCCCAGAATATCCCAAAATCCTGAATTATATTTAAAAGGTTTAACTTCTAATGTTCAGTGAGTGGGTCCGAAAACGTTAAATAAGGCATAATTAATTATTGTTTTTAAAAAAGTGAAGAAAAGCATGTTATTGTATATCCTTATAGTCTAAATTTTTCAAATTTTTAATGGATTTATTTATTATTATTATTATTTGCAATTATTTAAATCAAAAACATGTGACTATTAAAGTGAGTACTATCACCGGGTCAGTACTAGGTTGAGGCTCTTGATCAGGTGACCCGGTCCAAAAAGTGACCCGAACTGTCCCGGTTGTACCGCGGATGTACAAATACTATTTCCGGGACATGAGGCTGTCTTTTAATGAATACGCAGCTTTTTGTCAGCCTGTAACACACTTGCTATGAATTCCTCCTTCAGAGTGCTGCAATGCAGTATGACTTAAAAAGAAGATAAAGTGGCTGCGCTTGATCATTACCGAATGATATATGGTTTTGATTGTGTCCACCCACAGATTCATTTGATTTCAGATTCAGATTCGATTTCTGAAGTTCTTTGAAGCTGGATCAGAAACGGCGAAATAGAGAAAAATTCAAAGTCAAACTAAGGGCCTTTTCGCGCAGCGAGTTAAACGAGTTAAAAGAGTTAAAATTAACTTAATCCTTTTCGCGCACAGTGTTAAAAGTGTTAAACAGTTCACTTTAACTCGCCTGCAGGGTTAAGCGAGTTAAAAAATTTTAACTCTACTCTTTTAACTCGCGCGCGAAAAGGCCCTAAGTACGCCGTCCCCAAATTAAAAGCTTTAAATATTGCGTTCTATATTGTATTTCATTTTTCACCAAATTAGATTATATTAAATTTCTTTAAATCAACCCCGTTTTAAATTAGATTAGCAATATAACCCTAACCAACAAAAAATAAACGAGCATGACCAGTTGTAAACTATATATACTTCTTGAAAGTTTTCAGGAATGGTATAATAGAGACAGAGTATGCCAGAGTACAGTTAAAATTAGCGCTTTGAGCTCTTTTAACTGAATTCAACGCTGTGAACATATCTTTTAACTCTTCCGTGGAAAGGTTCTACTTTAACTCCTTTAACAGCAGCTTAACTGTTTCTCGAAAGGTTTTGATTAAAATATGAACTAAACTGACATGAACCAAACTTTTCATTTAATCTTCTGTTTCCACACATACAAACCATTTTCCAGGGGCGGGGAATTCACAGTAACACCGACCGAACTCACCAAATATTGGGCCGATGAAAGACACCACCTATAAAGGGTCGAAATTTGCCAGTAACAAACAACCTGTGGTTAATATATACGGAACAAAATAAATCATATATGCTTCATATGTTTTGCTGTGGACATATCTATTATATTTATTTATTATATATTTATTATTATATTATATTTATTATTATACTTATTTCATATTGTCGCTGTGGACATAAATGAAAAAACTAGTTAACAAGTCTTGCGAATAACTAGAAAACCAAAAACCAAGTTAGAAAACCAGGATTTTAGAGTCATGGCAGAGTTTTCAGCAGCCGACGTGTGACAGTGATGTTTTCTTGAATGGGCCTCCAACTCAGGTTCATAGTTCATTTGAGTGAAATTTTTGACGAGAGTTCCGCACCGCTTGAGACAGTCAATTTCCTTTGGGAAAGTTGCACAATATCTTGTCTTATTCGCACTTTTTGTCGTCAAATTCACCGTTGGGTCGCCACTTCGAATGTCGTATCGAACTCGCTGAAACCAGACGGCGCACATCCCACGACAGGTTACGATTTCAAAGGTTTCCGGCGCACAAAGGTCCTGCATATCCGCGTAAGACTCTTCAATTAGACTGTCTACAAGAGTCGCATTTCCTGCGCAGAGCTTTCGGGCACAGTATTCTCGTTTGACGTAATTGCTGCACAGAAACGTGGCGAGTAGTGGATCGAAGTTGGCGGAACTTCCAGCATATCGATAACCCGCATCCTCAGCCACTCTTTCCTCCATGCAGCACTTAGCGCAGACAGACGAATTCTGGCTATCAGTACACCAGTGAAATATTTTCTCTGCGTTAGAATAGAATTCGCCGCTGAAAAATGAATTATCCGGGTTCAACGTCTGGTTAGGGTGGAGAAATTCATGTCCAATAAAGTAGCTTCCACATTTCAGAATCAGTGAAAATGTAACAACCTCATGGAATGACAACCGCATCATTATGAGTTTACTTGTTATAACTTCAGCTAGTGGTTGTGCAAATCTCCCGCTTGATTACTAGTGAAGTGACTCTGTTGAAATCAAAATTATTAACGACTAAATTATTAGTAAAGATATTTTATTGTTAAAGATAGTTAACACAAACTCTGTTAAATAGCAGCATTTCAAGTGGACATAGAATGGTTGCACTTGAAATAAGCGTTATACGTAATCTATTCTAGTCTTTCCTGTCCGGGAGTGCAGCTCAGTAGCAGGGTGTGTTCTACCAGGTATCCAAAACTGGGCGGTTCGATGCCCACCCTTCCCACTTTTCTTTACACTGTGAAATTTGACTATACTGATCTTAGTAAAACGTCGTTGCCTGACTTTATTCCCTAGGTTAGAACTCGATTACAGGTGAACAAACGTGGTGTGTGACGCTGGAGCAATGTTCGGCCTGACCAACTAGAAAACGATAGAAAGATTACAACGGTTTATTGTATTTTAAAACAAGAACTTGACGACAGAATTAGAGCAAAACATTAATTTTAAGGACGAGTATAAACTTTATCAAAAACGCAAAGCACTAACAAAACGCCCGGCCGAAGCCGACTATGCGACAGAAGTAGCCTAACCCAAAACTCACAACTAATCTCCCAACTTCGAACCCGACCTTTCTTCATCAACTCCTACCCACAACTGCGACAAGTCAACCCAATATGGAGGAATATATCCATTAGCTATCCGGACCTACGAATTTAGACAAGAGTGATGCGAAATGATTGAACGTTCAACAAATGAAATGTTATTTTCACTTAGGCTTAGTAACTCGTGAATAATTTATATCTTTCCTGTCGGTGCTAACTTCACACAATCACAACAATTGCCATAAATAATTATCTTTATATTACTGTGAAAGGTTGAAATCAGGATCTGAAAAATGTGAAGAAAAGTGTCCTGGGCGGGGATCGAACCGCCGAGTTTTGGTTTAAGAGTAGAACGCTCTACCACTAAGCCACCTCCTCGGACGTTGAGTGTAGGTTATTACTCTGATTTTAACCTTTCTGGGTTGCTGATATTTAACATACTCCCCTTGCTAATTGAAATTCGGCCTCGAATTTCCAGGAATTGCAGGTCGGTCCTCAAATCAAAGCACCAATGTGGTCTAAGGGCGGCTCCCTAGCTGCCTCCTAACCCGAGGCCATATTATACTTCCTTCTTCTTCAAAGCCGGGAGCCTTTATATCAAATCATACAAGAACCAATAGCCATCATTTTAACCACGAGGACCACCATATACTAAAGTAATTATCTCAAGGACCTGCAATTCCACAATTCCCGGGCATCACAAACGACTTCATCTCCTCAGAGCGGTAAGGACACGGTACGGTCGCCAAATGTGAAAGGTTAAAATCAGGATCTGAAAGATGTGAAGAAAAGTGTCCTGGGCGGGGATCGAACCGCCGAGCTTTGGTTTAAGAGAAGAACGCTCTACCACTAAGCCACATCCCCGGACGTTGAGAGTAGGTTAGGGACTGTGTCAAAAATGGGAAGGGGCGTAACGCAGTTTAATAACTCCTTTATGGTGCAACCGTGTACATGCTTTGATACACGCTTTTAGTTTTAAAAACTCACTTTGTATCTTGAATGTTTTGCCTACCTTTGTGTAAAACGTCTGTATGACAATGCGTGTGGTTCATATAAAAGCACTACGCATATAAGCTAAGCTGCTAAACTAAAATTGCTATTAGGCTGACTACACTGCTTATTTTTGCTTGGGTAACATGTTATGTTGTGTATAAGTTGAGCAAATCTGGAAGTTAAACTGAAAGTAAGCCACAACTAACAAAAACTGTTTTCATTAAAACGCTAAAAGCAAAACGCGGTTACTACTATGAAAACGCGCTTTGACACAGTGGAATACTCGGTTTCAGCAAACCGAGTTACGCGGTAAAATACGCGATTGATTTTTGACACAGTCCCTTATTACGCTGATTTCAACCTTTTTGGGTTGCTGATATTTAACACATGCATTATTTATATTATTTATGTTTAAAAATTCATAAAAAATAACCAAAAAATTGCCATATAGTTTAAGAGAGAAAGTTGGTAGCTGCGTTTTGCAGCATCACTCTCATGGGATTCGCATTTGGCCTCCCAACCTGCCACAATTCGTTTACCAGAATCGGAAAACGAGATTCCGTCATTGGCATAAAAAATTGAGTACAATGTTCCAACAATTGGTTTCGAAATCGAACATACTCAGGGCAGAATACGTCCTGTTCAAATTGCTGTTTTAGTATCAAATCTGAGAGGTAGACTTTGAAACTGCGAGTGTAACAGACATAAGCCAAGGTGAAGGGTCTATGTCTGTCCGTGTCCAGAACCAGAATTTGGAGTCTATCGCATTCCCTTTGTTCATCTTTCAAGGTGTCACTGTAATGCTTTTCCACAGTATCGTTCCAGAAACTTGGAGGCACCAGACCCTCCAGGGAGACGAGGTCGCAGCCCATTCGGTAGCAAGCTCGATTTCCATAAAAGCATCGTGTCGTCGGGTCGGTCGTGAGGTTTGCAACTGAATTGCAGGTTTGCATGCAGTACAGCTTTTTCCGGGCCACTTCTTGGAATTCGCTTTCAACGCGTACATGTAGCGGAAGAATTAGCACCAGTAAAATCCCAAGTACAAGCATGATTAGATACTATTTTTGCTATATCGGGGACTGGATGCAATCTCCCGCCCATTTGAAAAACGAAGGTTAGCATCATAGTATAGTCACAGGTGGACAAGAGGGTGAGGGGGAATTCCCCCCTCGGCGAAGTTGTCCACAAAGGGTTCCGAAATTGTTCTGACAAGAATAAAAACATTGGCTACGAAGGGTATGAAAATTGCCCAAAAAATACGTTTACGACTAAAACTTCAAAAAATTTACTGGCTCCGCCGGAATATTTCACTTAAAATCACTCTTTTCGCCAAAATTGCCCAAAGCGTTGTTTTTGCTGAAAATAGTTGTTTTTTATGAAAAAACGGCAAAAATTGCTTATAATCTCTTTCAAAAGAACGCTTGGAAAAAATCGCTTCCACAAGGGTCAGTGAAATTTGACCTCCCGTTCACGTATAAGTATATATAGTGATCTATATAATATAATGTAATATATAATATATATCTTGATCTATAGTGTAATCCTCAGATCTCAGAAGTGCTACTCACCCATCAACTTAGATTCCATTTCAGGCTTATCAGTCTTTCCTATGCCTGCTTCCCTCATACTTGTTGTAAAACGTTGTTTTTGTACAAGCTAATGTTTATTGTCTGCAATAAGTGGAACATTGCAAAGTCAATAGGACAACCAAAAGAACTGGATCTAAAATATCAGGGAACGGTGCACAGGAAAATTGAGACGTCTGCTGCTGAATTCGAGATGTCTTTTCGAAAGAGTCACATTTCTTTAGCTTCTGTGAAGTTCTCGCAATGGCTCGCAGGCAATTTTATCAGCAAAATTTTCACAGCAACATGTTTGTTTTCTTGTAAATATGTAGACATAACGTATCGGAATATATTCTGTTATTAAATATCTTTATATTAGTAAATTCCTGTTAATATACCTACAGTTAGACGGTATACTTCTATGCATATTTTACAGACTTTGCTATTAAAATGCAGCAGTTGTGGGCCGTAATTCAGCCCAGTTCAGTCCAGGTGTTTGGCACTTTGGTAATGAGTCGTTAATTAGCCGGGAAGTAATTTGCACATTTGTATACATACCTGCTCAGTTGTTTTGTTACATTGATCCGGATATTCGGACTGCATCCCATTCCAGACCTTAATGTTTGGGGATCATTTATTAGGGACCCCTGTTGCCTTGCAAGTTTAAATTCGGTTAGACAATGACCGACTCTTGGCATACAAAACATTTAGCTAAGCTTAGGGTGGTACAAACTTGTACTCAAACCAGAATAAGCTGTACTCGCTTTGCTAAGCAGTTCCCAATTTAGATCCCAGAAACGGTAACTGGGTTACCTCTCTACTTGGCACAAGTGGGGGGTGTTTTATTAGGAGATAGTCTTATTTTTACATACAAACGTATAAAGCGAAAAACCAAAGAAAATTGAAATATGAAAAAAGATAAGAAGTTTTGCGTCTTTATAAAGGTGGTAGCAGTACTGTACAATTACCATGTGATTCTGTACGGCTAATTACGGCTTACATACCTCATGTCAAAATTATCTGCATACGCGTACCCCGAAATCAAGAGTGTTGTTAAGCGTGCGTTTGTGTACGCATGAATTGTTATGAACCTCATTGGGTGCAGTGAGAGCGCTAGCTGTACCAACCAATCAGATCCAGTTTTGCGCGTTCGCACGTGAACAGACGGTTAACAATCTTCTACGATGATACAAGTACAGAGGTAAGCAATTAACCAATCAAATGGTTATAATTCAAAATAACATAACAACGGTGAGCATTATCGCCTCAAGGAAATTTCGATCTTAATGTGTCGAGCATCTCGCCAACTTAATCTACACGGAATTGTGGAGTGTCTCACTCTTCCTATTATAGACTCGTGGCGTGGATATGCCTGCCCACCTGTGCCTTCAACTTCCAGTGTTGTTGCAATCTGCCGGAAGCACTTAACTATTTTTGGCACATATCCTTCCAATTTTCTTCTCAAACGTACACCACTAACTCTACTAAGATACTTCCAGCAATGGGGGTCCGAGGTCCCCTCCCATTTCACCCGACACCGATCCTATTCAAACGCCCAATGAATTACAAGCTCAAGCAATCACATCCAGCACTCTACTGTATCAATGGTTCAGTTTCAGCCCAAAAAATCTACCTTTTCGTTTCGGCGATCAACAAGATATCATCCAGCACTTGAATAACGCCCCACTTGTTTGCGATGACGATGATGCAGCAATGTATTCTCATGCTAATGGTGTCCACAAATTGCATGGGAAGCAGTATCTACGATAGAACTACGAGAGATTGGCATATGGACTGCATGAAAATCTGCAATTCCATAGCAAATCTGACAGCGAATCCAGTCAAGCAATGCTTTTACGGGAACCGAGCGTGCTATAAATTCAGCTGTAATCTGGAGTTTTTGATTCGCGCTTACGTCAGGCAAGCTTGGAATTCCACTTCGCTAAACCACCACGATGTGACTCTAAAAAGTGAGAAAGAAAAGTGCGACAAACTCCAAATTCCCATTCTAGACACAGATTACTATTCCTACTTGCATTACTCGGCCTATCATTGCTACGCCAACAGTTTTGCAGTCCACATGACAGATCTGATCGTGAACCGGCAATTCGAGTCGGAAATATTTTGTCCTCAGTACATCCAATTTCAGAAAAGCTTTCATGACCATTGTGACAAAGATTTTGCCACAGGTATTACTCGTACTTATATTGATATTCGGTATTCGGCATCTGGGAAACGAATTGTGGACGGATGGGACGCCAAGTGCGAATCCTATCGAAACGGCGCTGTGAAATCTGCCACCCAAATTTCTATCTTTGTCTTTTCCGCAATTTTTTGGATTTTTCGGATTCTTTGATTGCTGTATAACCGAATAAACTAAGAGATTAGCATCAAATATACGTACTATGTTATTATGGTATTGCTTAAAATTTTTAATTTAATCCCTGAATTTCAGAAATCGGATGCATTGGAAATGCTTGTGAGAGCAAGAATAACTGTGAGACCAGACTTCTTAGCGATCAAAGGAAAAGTCAGATTGCGCAAAAATTTTCAGTACAGTTAGATAAAACAGTAGTAGAGTAAAGGGACTGAATGTGGGCCACCCTGAAAAGTGAATCACTAGAATTGTTTTTGAGTATATATAGCAGGTCCGTTACTTCACGTGAAAAAACCGTGTTTATATTTGCGGAAAGCCTGAAACAGTCCCCGCCCATCTATAAAATAATTGGCTGATTTTGAGCCAGAAATAAGCTGATTGGCTATGGGTGGTTCACTTTGCATGTTTCCAAAAAGTGACCCACGTTCAATCCCTTTACTATATACAATAGTGATGTCACTTATCCTTGACCCGACAACCCGGTGGTGACCCTGTGACCCGGATTCCCAGAATATCCCAAAATCCTGAATTATATTTAAAAGGTCTAACTTCTAATGTTCAGTGAGTGGGTCCGAAAACGTTAAATAAGGCATAATTAATTATTGTTTTTAAAAAAGTGAAGAAACACATGTTATAGTATATCCTTATAGTCTAAATTTTTCAAATTTTTTAATGGATTTATTTATTATTATTATTATTTGCAATTATTTAAATCAAAAACATGTGACTTTTAAAGTGAGTACTATCACCGGGTCAGTACTAGGTTGAGGCTCTTGATCAGGTGATCCGGTCCAAAAAGTGACCCGAACTGACCCGGTTGCACCGCGGATATACAAATACTGTTTCCGGGACACTTGGCTGTCTTTCAATGAATACGCAGCTTTTTGTCAGCCTGTCGAGCTTTTTGTCGAGCCAGCTTTTTGTCTACTTGCTATGAATTCCTCCTTTAGAGTGCTGCAATGCAGCATGACTTAAAAACAAGATAGACTAAAGTGGCTGCGCTTGATCATTACCGAATGATGTATGGTTTTGATTGTGTCCACCCTCAGATTCATTTGATTTCAGATTCAGATTCGATTTCAGAAATTCTTTGAAGTTGAATCAAAAAACAGAGAAATAGAGGAAAATTCAAAGTCAAACTAAGTACGCTGTCCCCAAGTTTTAAAACCTTTATATATTTGTTCTAGATTGTATTTCATTTTTCACCAAATTAGAAGATTAAATTAAATTTCTTTAAATCAACCCTATTTTAAATTAGATTAGCAATAGAACCCTAACCAACAAAAAATAAACGAGCATGACCAGCTGTAAGCTATATGTAATGAAGTGAGAAAGATCAAAACTCTGATCTGTTCCAAACTCTAAACACTGTAAGCTCTTCCTTCTTTACACGGAAGGTCAGCACGTCTGTTCGCAATGAAGCAGACTTAAGCACCAGATCTCTGAAAGGTGGTGTTCCAGAATCAGAGATTCTCTGCGGCCAACCTTGGTAGGGGTCTTTGTCGGTGAGTTCGTTTAAGGCTCCTGAGTTGATCTTCCGTCGGACAGCAAGAGGGGTCAGCACTTGCTTCCTGGATGATGATTTCCAATTGTACAGCAAGCGGGGTCAGCACTTGCTTTCTTGATGAGCACTGGATTTGGTTGAGTTCTTCCTCACTGGATCTTCGGTTCTTTCTTGTTTGTACGGTAAACGCACCGTGTGTGAAGGCTAACGCGCCTGTGGTTGCTTGTAATAAGCTAGACGGTAAACGCACCGTAGTTAAAGGCAAACGCGCCTTTGTTGCTTGTAATAAGACTCGGTAACTAACAAACTGATTGTTTAATGTAAACACTACAATTGCTATGGGTACAATTCTGCGCGTTCAAACTAACAATTACTACAGCACTAATAATTAGCTTACAATACAATAAGATACAGTACAGTACAGTTTACTGTACCAGAGTTGCCAGATACTTTCCCTTTCTAGGTTATTATTAATATTATTCCTGTCTGGAATAATATTACAAACTTTGATTAAGTTATTGGGACAAGGTCGATACTCTTTCTTAACGCCTTTTACACCCTTTCACTCTACTAACTCTCTCTAACTCAATTTCCCTATATGCTGTGTGTTACCCTATATGCTTGTGCTATGTTACTCTCTATACGTCCCCTTACAATAGGACTGTCAAAACTAATATCACAATAAACTAAATTACTAATGATAAACCTAGGGACGGTCTTTGGGTGAGCCCCTGAAAGTCGGACACTGCTTTCGCTCCGACACTCAGTTCAGGGATGCTATGTGGGATAGACTTTGAGGATGAGCGAAACTGTTGGGAGTTGGGAGGTCCTTCCTTACTTATTCCTAATTTGGTCTAAATTAATACAGTTATACAATAAGGATCTTCTGTTCTTCTGGACCGGACTCAAAGCAAGAGGGCCGGGGTGACGATTTTAGGAATACAGGAAATTGACATTTTAGACTGAAAATGGGGTTTGAGGATTAACGAAAGTTCACTCTGTATAGGATTTTAGGTATAGCCCAACTTTGATCAGGTTCTGGTCTGTCGCTGTCTCTGCCGCCGTTCACTCTACAAGATCATTCAGCTGCCAATGTACCTTCGCTATACTGACTCGGACTGATACTGTTCACTGATAATAGCTTCCAACTTGACTGGGTCCTTCTCCGGACAATACTGATACCAACTAATCTGACTGGATCACACTGAATCAAGGCTCTGACTGGGTTCACCGTACTGTAATCAATCTCGGACGCAACTTTCGGCAGGACAGGGCTTCTTTCCGCACCTGAATCAAATGGGTTAAAACCCATTAATACAAGGTCACGGTGCGGGAATCGAACCCAGCAACCATTACTCGTTCTTTCGCTTTCCTGGCCCAAAATGTGCATTCTGGGCCCTATGTGAACTTGTGAAATGACGAAATGGCACAAACCACTGGCTATTGCCTTTTTGACAAAACTAACTGTTCATAGTAACTTCTTGTTACAAAACAGGCCTTCTTTGGCCATTTTAGATTACAACTTGGTGATTTTGATTAAACTTGAAGTAGTTCTTCGCGTGGACAAAATGATTTGTAATGTTCTCGCATCTAGACCCAAATCAGGTCTTACCGACTTGCAATGAGACGAAACAACTCTTAAAAACGTGTAAACCTCGCTATTCGTACATTACTTGAAAATCTTGCTGGTTTCTGTCCTTTTCTTGCGCAAACTGGGCCGTCTGGCCCGCCTTAGGTTAATACAAACAGATCCTGACAGAAACTCACAGGTTTACTTGAACAGATTAAATGACCGAACAAAACTTGCGTTTCTGGCCTAGTTCTGGCCCAATTTTGTTGATTTGCCACGGGAAACAGGCTTGTTTCCCGTGGCCCGCTGCTATTCTTGAGCGTACACAAAACTTGATAAACTTTTGATGTTGGAAGATGGTCAATTATTTATAGTTTACTACAATTAACCTAGCTACTGCCTACCTACCTAAGTACGTTAAATTAATAAACCAACATAATGCTAACTTAATACCTATACTTATTAATACAAATTAATACTGTTGTTTATTTGATTAGACGTTCTATGGCTAATCAGCTTTTCTACCCATATAGGCAAAGATAAAATAATGGGCTGATTTGTGGGTGAGTTTTTGCACATGATTAGTTTTAACTCTTTTCTTACCGAAAATGCAAAAACTCACTCACTCACTGTCTCAGCAGCCATTTTACGCAGTCCCTACTTACCGACCTACCGACCTATCCGAACTAAATAGCTAACTACTTTCCACATAACTACCTAAGAAGCTCGGGGAACCGTACCGAACCGCTATTCGATCCGGCGCTGGCAACCCTGGCAGCCAGCCGAGTGATAGACGCGCAATCTACCACCCTTTCACTTGAGCTTGTTTAAATTTGAGCAAAACTGGTATATAAATTAACAAAATTTCGATGAACACGAATTTAAGTAAAAGTTGTATAGTTTTGTAGAGCTCGAAAAGCTGAATATTTTTTGTGCTTACAGCACCAAAAAATATTAAGTAAGTAATGAGAAAAACACAATTAAAGTTTGTTCTCACATATGCGTAATTTGTACATGCAGTGTGCTACTTAAACTGCACACGTGCTAAATTGCTACATTGCTTCCTTATATAGGCTAGATTTGAACTTGTTCGAATTGTAACCCGTTAGCTCAATGGAAGAGCACTGGACCAATTACTCCAGAGATCCTGAGTTCGAACCTCAGTACGGGTCTACTTCTTTTCTTTTAGTTTAGTCTGTCTTTTGGCCTTTGGCATGGGAAATTAAGTGATTACGGTAACGACCGTGAGCCCATGATAAGTTTTAAGCCAAGACTATTAATATCCCTATTCTAACTAGACTTAACTATTTCCCAATTATTAAGAACGTCAGCTAATTATTATAGCAAGACTGCACTATTTTCCTACCTAATACTGATTTAAACTGCCAGTCCGCTAATCGGACATTTGTTATAAGACTTAACCTAGAGCTAACTAAACTACCAGTCCGCTAATCGGACATTTGTGGTGGGATTCTTACTAGTGACAGATTTCTACCTATTTTATTTATTATTTACTTGTCTAAACCGGTTAGTGCTGGATTTCATGGTTGCGGCTCATCCGTCCCCTAATCGCAGGGCGACCTACACGGATGACCGGAAATCCGGCAGACCAGCAGACCTAATGGGGGTCCCCGTGACCCTAGGCTGCAGAATCTGCCCTAACCGTCAAACAGAACAAATTTTAAACAGGGCCTTACATTGCATTTACTCCGAAATTGACACTTTTTACATCAGACACACGTCTAAACCTAAACTGAAACAAATCCCTAATTAGTTGTAGTTAAGGGCCAAATTGCTACTCAATTTGGCCCAGCTCCTGCCTAATATCTGAGCAATTACACATTCATTCTGGCATTTCCAAGACCCTTATCGAACAAAGGGAGTTTACATGGTCTGCCCTCAGTCACACTCACAGTCACACAATTTCTGTTTGGAAGTCACACTTAAAAGGGGCTAAACTTGGAACCTCATCATCCATAAGGAATTTACCCAAGAAGCCAACTACGTAAATTTAGGATTCACGTTCACACAATAATAGTCACAATCACGCCAATAACAACACAAACGGCTACATATTACAATACAGATTCTAGCATTTTCCTACCTAAACCTACTTGAATCTACCTATTCTTTGTATGCACATTTTGTTGTATTTTTGGGATTAACGGGTCTCCGTCTGGAGCCCAAAGTTTGTAAGTTTGCAACTTTAACTGAGACTATAAACTTTGAAACTTTGTAAATTTTGTTGGAAAGCTAACGAGTAATAATTGCTCGGCAATTATTACTAAACAACAACCGTTAATTCCGCTAAGGACAGCTTGGTTAAATTAATATAGGGGAAGCCGGCCATTCCCCTCGAAAACACTGAATAATTATTAATTAAAACAGTTTCTGAGTTTTAATTCCTATTAGTTTTAGGTAGCCGACCTACACAAATAGCACAACACAATTACAGACAATAGTTTTAACTTCAGTAGTGCCTAACTTGTACGAATATGGCCGGCAATTCCTAATTGCCGGCTGTGGGGAGAATTGTTCCCTAGAATTAACTCAATGCAGAACACGAGGTCGTAACCAAGGGACCTCCTACCTCAACTCAAGGGTGGGTCCCCACTCAAAATCCCTTCATTACAAAATAACCCCGAACAACCGAAACGCAAAAACTGGCCACGAGGGCTCGCTGATTGAAGACTGCAAAGACTGGCCACGAGGGCCCACTGGATAAAAGCAAAAGTAAAAAGACTGGCCACGAGGGCTCGCTAATTTTGAATTACAGACGAGCCAAAAAGGGCTGTAATTTGATTAGAAATTACTGACCCGAAGGCCGAAAAACAAAGATAAAAAATAGGCCAAAAAGGGCCTTCTGAAACCCTAAAAAAGGGTGCGTTTTCTTGTGCTTCTGGCCGAGCATAATACGCTCATATGGCCCTAGATCTTGCGAGTCTTTGCTTCGTGTTCGCTTAGTTCATCTCCTCTGACCAGTGTGGGCCAGAGGAGGTCCTAACTCGTGGTCCTATGGGGGGGTGAAAAGTGCGTTGGGGATTCTCCGGCCAAAACGCTGGCACACCAGGAGACTCACTAGAAGTAGGGGGGATACACGGCCGCTCTCGGCCGGAGCTGAAGCAAAGACTGACTGGAAATTTTTAATTTCCAGTCAGTCTACCTCACGCCTGTTGGCGGTTTCTTTGAGGTAGTTGGGATTTCCAGACTCTTCTGGAAATCCCCTTTGTGGGTGAGACCCGACGTGGGCTGTTTGCACGCCTGGCCCACCGGAATAGAGATTTATGGGGGGTCTGGCTTTATGACCCCCTTTGTGTGCGAAATTTCCAGAGCTGAATCTCCAGAAACTTTCCAGACATTTTGGTTAACACATAAAGGTAACCAAAGGGGAAAGTTTCTGATAAAAATAAAAGTTCTCTTGAAATGAAAAGTGAAACAGTACGAAAAAATGGCCTCTCGGGGCCCAATAGGAAAAACTAAAACTTAAGTACTATTGTTGCTGTAAACTTTCGTAAATTTTATGTTTTGTATTTTTTAGGCGTTCCCTTATTCACTGGCCCCTTTCTCTTCCTTTTAGTGACGATTTCTCGGCCAGGAACAAGGGAAGCCGCCTTGTTAATCCCAGCGACAATTGCTCTCCCTCACTAGCGCTGGAAGTTCCTACCGTAAGGAACAGGAGGGCAATTGTCGCTCAAAAACAGTGCATACAAAGGATTACATAATTTTTTAGCTAATACAAACTACGTAACAATAATCTACGTATGAAACTACCTAAGACTACTTATTTTCGTTTTATTTAAACAATTTGGGAGAGGGTTATGCCCCCTCCGAACCTATTGCTACCTATGAATACACGCTAAATTTCTTCTCTGCGAGGCAAATCTTCGCTGGGAGAGGGCCAACAGAAGCCCGAGAATGGATAGGGGGATGAATGAAAACATGAATGGGCGTAACAACAAGTGTTTGTTACGCCCACTTAAAGAGTTTATGTAAAATTAAAGTTAAAGAATTAAAATTTAGATTTACAAAACTATTTTAGCCTGTATCTTTCGTAATATTGGGAGTTAAAAGACCGGGTTTGGATTTTCGGAACCAGGAAGAAATTGCCTTTCAGATGAGCCTAAGTTATGTTTTCACTCAAAATTATCAAAATTCACTAATTATTGCCTAATTACCACTAATTAGGCCTAACTAGCACATATTAGTGCTCCAAAACCATTTTCATGAACCTAGCTACGAATATTAAGGTTTAAATGACCCATCTTCCAACGTACGACTGTATATGTTACCTTTAACTGCAATTTCCGTAATAATTCACTATTTTCTGAGTGATACTTTTTGATAGCTTTCCTTTTCACTAGTTAAAGTTTACTTTAAATGAAATTTTGAACCGTTTTCAGCAACAGGAGGCCTGTTAAGGCCTGGGGAAGAGTAACGACTCCTCCGTTAGTTGATCAAAGGCTATAGTTGGGGGCCTATTACTGACCCTGGAGTGGTAACGACCTCTCCGTTAGTGGTTAGCCCTGATCAAACCTTATTAGCTCATATTACGCCGGGTTCCTATCCTATTCTGGCACTACCGATGCAGATTATAACGCTATTGTTTAACCTTATTTCTTTCACCTAGATTCTACTGAGTTCCTATTCTCTTCGTGCGCTATTCATTCGTGTTCTAACACTATTATAAACCTAGTTTCTTAACCACGCTAGAACCTATGTCCCATTTAGTAAGTTTTACGTGATTTGAGTTATTTGAACCGGCTGGCAACTCTGGTATTCACAAGAACAATGGATCATTACGAAAACTGCTTGGACGTTCACACACTACATTCTAGGCTCTGAATAACTGTTTCCAAAAACAACCACCAATAACAATTCTAATACAGATCGCGATTCATGAGTTTAATGAGTTTCCTTAGCTTTTTGGCTTTTACTTCATCCGTAACATTACATATATATATATACTTCTTGAAAGTTTTCAGGAATGGTATAATAGAGACAGAGTATGCCAGAGTACAGTTAAAATTAGCGCTTTGAGCTCTTTTAATCCAATTCAACCTTGTGAACATGTCTTTTAACTCTTCCTTGGAAAGGTTCTACTTTAACTCCTTCAACAGCAGCTTAACTGTTTCTCGAAAGGTTTTGATTTAAATATGAACTAAACTGACATAAACCAAACTTTTCATCTAATCTTCTGTTTCCACACCTACAAACCATTTTCCAGGGGCGGGGATTTCACAGTAACACCGGCCGAACTCACCAAATATTGGGCCGATGAAAGACACCACCTATAAAGGGTCGAAATTTGCCAGTAACAAACAACCTCTGGTTAATATATACGGAACAAAATAAATCATATATGCTTCATATGTTTTGCTGTGGACATATCTATTATATTTATTTATTATATATTTATTATTATATTATATTTATTATTATACTTATTTCATATTGTCGCTGTGGACATAAATGAAAAAACTAGTTAACAAGTCTTGCGAATAACTAGAAAACCAAAAACCAAGTTAGAAAACCAGGATTTTAGAGTCATGGCAGAGTTTTCAGCAGCCGACGTGTGACAGTGATGTTTTCTTGAATGGGCCTCCAACTCAGGTTCATAGTTCATTTGAGTGAAATTTTTGACGAGAGTTCCGCACCGCTTGAGACAGTCAATTTCCTTTGGGAAAGTTGCACAATATCTTGTCTTATTCGCACTTTTTGTCGTCAAATTCACCGTTGGGTCGCCACTTCGAATGTCGTATCGAACTCGCTGAAACCAGACGGCGCACATCCCACGACAGGTTACGATTTCAAAGGTTTCCGGCGCACAAAGGTCCTGCATATCCGCGTAAGTCTCTTCAATTAGACTGTCTACAAGAGTCGCATTTCCTGCGCAGAGCTTTCGGGCACAGTATTCTCGTTTGACGTAATTGCTGCACAGAAACGTGGCGAGTAGTGGATCGAAGTTGGCGGAACTTCCAGCATATCGATAACCCGCATCCTCAGCCACTCTTTCCTCCATGCAGCACTTAGCGCAGACAGACGAATTCTGGCTATCAGTACACCAGTGAAATATTTTCTCTGCGTTAGAATAGAATTCGCCGCTGAAAAATGAATTATCCGGGTTCAACGTCTGGTTAGGGTGGAGAAATTCATGTCCAATAAAGTAGCTTCCACATTTCAGAATCAGTGAAAATGTAACAACCTCATGGAATGACAACCGCATCATTATGAGTTTACTTGTTATAACTTCAGCTAGTGGTTGTGCAAATCTCCCGCTTGATTACTAGTGAAGTGACTCTGTTGAAATCAAAATTATTAACGACTAAATTATTAGTAAAGATATTTTATTGTTAAAGATAGTTAACACAAACTCTGTTAAATAGCAGCATTTCAAGTGGACATAGAATGGTTGCACTTGAAATAAGCGTTATACGTAATCTATTCTAGTCTTTCCTGTCCGGGAGTGCAGCTCAGTAGCAGGGTGTGTTCTACCAGGTATCCAAAACTGGGCGGTTCGATGCCCACCCTTCCCACTTTTCTTTACACTGTGAAATTTGACTATACTGATCTTAGTAAAACGTCGTTGCCTGACTTTATTCCCTAGGTTAGAACTCGATTACAGGTGAACAAACGTGGTGTGTGACGCTGGAGCAATGTTCGGCCTGACCAACTAGAATTCAATGGAAAGATTACAACGGTTTATTCAATTTAGACAAGAACTCGATGACAAAAGTTAGAGCAACACAATAATTTTAAGAACGAGTATAAACTTTATCAAAATACAAAACACTGACAAAAACGCCCGGCCGAAGCCGATTATGCGACAGAAGTAACCTAACCCAAAACTCACAACTAACCTCCCAACTTCGAACCCAACCTTTCTTCATCAACTCCTACCCACAACTGCGACAAGTCAACCCAATATGGAGGAATACAACTATTAGCTATCCGGACCTACGAATTTAGACAAGAGTGATACGAAATGATTGAACGTTCATCAAATGAAATGTTATTTTCACTTAGGCTTAGAATCTCAAGCATAATTTATATCTTTCCTGTCGGTGCTAACTTCACACAATCACAACAATTGCCATAAATAATTATCTTTATATTACTGTGAAAGGTTGAAATCAGGATCTGAAAAATGTGAAGAAAAGTGTCCTGGGCGGGGATCGAACCGCCGAGTTTTGGTTTAAGAGTAGAACGCTCTACCACTAAGCCACCTCCTCGGACGTTGAGTGTAGGTTATTACTCTGATTTTAACCTTTCTGGGTTGCTGATATTTAACATACTCCCCTTTGCTAATTGAAATTCGGCCTCGAATTTCCAGGAATTGCAGGTCGGTCCTCAAATCAAAGCACCAATGTGGTCTAAGGGCGGCTCCCTAGCTGCCTCCTAACCCGAGGCCATATTATACTTCCTTCTTCTTCAAAGCCGGGAGCCTTTATATCAAATCATACAAGAACCAATAGCCATCATTTTAACCACGAGGACCACCATATACTAAAGTAATTATCTCAAGGACCTGCAATTCCACAATTCCCGGGCATCACAAACGACTTCATCTCCTCAGAGCGGTAAGGACACGGTACGGTCGCCAAATGTGAAAGGTTAAAATCAGGATCTGAAAGATGTGAAGAAAAGTGTCCTGGGCGGGGATCGAACCGCCGAGCTTGGTTTAAGAGAAGAACGCTCTACCACTAAGCCACATCCCCCGGACGTTGAGAGTAGGTTAGTGACTGTGTAAAAAATGGGTAGGGGCGTAACGCAGTTTAATAACTCCTTTATGGTGCAACCGTGTACATGCTTTGATACACGCTTTTAGTTTTAAAAACTCACTTTGTATCTTGAATGTTTTGCCTACCTTTGTGTAAAACGTCTGTATGACAATGCGTGTGGTTCATATAAAAGCACTACGCATATAAGCTAAGCTGCTAAACTAAAATTGCTATTAGGCTGACTACACTGCTTATTTTTGCTTGGGTAACATGTTATGTTGTGTATAAGTTGAGCAAATCTGGAAGTTAAACTGAAAGTAAGCCACAACTAACAAAAACTGTTTTCATTAAAACGCTAAAAGCAAAACGCGGTTACTACTATGAAAACGCGCTTTGACACAGTGGAATACTCGGTTTCAGCAAACCGAGTTACGCGGTAAAATACGCGATTGATTTTTGACACAGTCCCTTATTACGCTGATTTCAACCTTTTTGGGTTGCTGATATTTAACACATGCATTATTTATATTATTTATGTTTAAAAATTCATAAAAAATAACCAAAAAATTGCCATATAGTTTAAGAGAGAAAGTTGGTAGCTGCGTTTTGCAGCATCACTCTCATGGGATTCGCATTTGGCCTCCCAACCTGCCACAATTCGTTTACCAGAATCGGAAAACGAGATTCCGTCATTGGCATAAAAAATTGAGTACAATGTTCCAACAATTGGTTTCGAAATCGAACATACTCAGGGCAGAATACGTCCTGTTCAAATTGCTGTTTTAGTATCAAATCTGAGAGGTAGACTTTGAAACTGCGAGTGTAACAGACATAAGCCAAGGTGAAGGGTCTATGTCTGTCCGTGTCCAGAACCAGAATTTGGAGTCTATCGCATTCCCTTTGTTCATCTTTCAAGGTGTCACTGTAGTGCTTTTCCACAGTATCGTTCCAGAAACTTGGCGGTACAAGATCGTCCAGGGAATTGAGGTCGCAGCCCATTTTGTAGCAAGCTCGATTTCCATAAAAGCATCGTGTCGTGGGATAAGTCGTGAGGTTTGCAACCGAATTGCAGGTTTGCATGCAGTACAGCTTTTTCCGGGCCTTTTCGCTTTCTACGCGTACATGTAGCGGAAGAATTAGCACCAGTAAAATTCCAAGTACAAGCATGATTAGATACTATTTTTGCTATATCGGGGACTGGATGCAATCTCCCGCCCATTTGAAAAACGAAGGTTAGCATCATAGTATAGTCACAGGTGGACAAGAGGGGGAGGGGGAATTCCCCCCTCGGCGAAGTTGTCCACAAATGGTTCCGAAATTGTTCTGACAAGAATAAAAACGTTGGCTACGAAGGGTATGAAAATTGCCCAAAAAATACGTTTTACGACTAAAACTTCAAAAAATTTACTGGCTCCGCCGGAATATTTCACTTAAAATCACTCTTTTCGCCAAAAATTGCCCAAAGCGTTGTTTTGGCTGAAAATAGTTGTTTTTTATGAAAAAACGGCAAAAATTGCTTATAATCTCTTTCAAAAGAACGCTTGGAAAAAATCGCTTCCACAAGGGTCAGTGAAATTTGACCTCCCGTTCACGTATGAGTATATATAGTGATCTATATAATATAATGTAATATATAATATATATCTTGATCTATAGTGTAATCCTCAGATCTCAGAAGTGCTACTCACCCATCAACTTAGATTCCATTTCAGGCTTATCAGTCTTTCCTATGCCTGCTTCCCTCATACTTGTTGTAAAACGTTGTTTTTGTACAAGCTAATGTTAATTGTCTGCAATAAGTGCAACATTGCAAAGTCAATAGGACAACCAAAAGAACTGGATCTAAAATACCAGGGAACGGTGCACAGGAAAATTCAGACGTCTGATGCTGAATTCGAGATGTCTTTTCGAAAGAATCACATTTCTTTAGCTTCTGTGAAGTTCCCGCAATGGCTCGCAGGCAATTTTATCAGCAAAATTTTCACAGCAACATGTTTTGTTTTCTTGTAAATATGTAGACATAACGCATATATATTTTGTTATTAAATATCTTTATATTAGTAAATTCTTATTAATATACCTACAGTTAGACGGTATACTTCTATGCATATTTTACAGACTTTGCTATTAAAATGCAGCTGTTGTGGGTCGTAATTCAGCCCAATTCAGTCCAGGTGTTTGGTACTTTGGTAATGAGTCGTTAATTAGCCGGGAAGTAATTTGCACATTTGTATACATACGTGCTCAGTTGATTTGTTACATTGATCCGGATATTCACCCATTCCCATTCCAGACCTTAATGTTTGGGGATCATTTATTAGTGACCCCTGTTGCCTTGTAAGTTTTAATTCTGTTAGACAATGACCCCTCTTGGCATGGATAACATCTAGCTAAGCTTATCTATAACCAGAATAAGCTGTACTCTTTTTGCTAAGTAGTTCCCGAATTTTATAGATCCCAGAAACTGCAACTGGATTGGCGTCTCTACTAGGTAGAAGTGGGGGTGTTCTTATTAGGAGGTAGTCTTATTTTCACCGTTATTTCTACATACAAACGTAGAAAGCGAAAAACCAAAGAAAAATGAAACATGAAAAAAGAAGTTTTGCGTCTTCATAAAG